>JABXWE010002489.1:0-21700 GCA_014611495.1 Limonius californicus | reverse complement strand
TGTACAGGGTGGGCAAATTTCGATGTTTGTATAGGGTAACTCGGTAATTATAGGAGATACAAAAAAATGGAAGGCACGTTCTCGATCTCTTTTTTGAGACAAATTCACTGGCGGAAACAAAAATTTGCTATCGTCTTTTGTTTTCGAGTTACAAACAAAAGTTCGATTTTTCGACTTTTAGACACATGTGAATATCGTGGTTGTTTGTAAAGTTAGGAGAAAATAACTTTTACATTCTCAAGGCACTTTTTTCTGTATAATCCAGTGGCGTCAAGAAAATTTGAAAAAAAAGGTTTAATGTCGAGTTATGGCCTAAAGTTGTATTTTTTCAAATGGAAATCATAGTTGGCTATGGTTTAGTTAAAACGGATTTTTTTTTCTCTTTCTAACTATGTATCATATGTCGGGTAACTTTTGATTTGTAAGTCTTTAATAGCGAATATAATATTTTACTAGATTACTTTCTGTATTTTTTTTATATTTTACCAAGTAGGCGGGTGTCATCTATGATGGGAAACGGAAAAAATCCAGGAAAAAAATCCATGAAAAAAAATCCAAAGGAAAAAAATCCAAAGGAAAAAAAATCCAAGGAAATAAAATCCAAACTATAATTATAGTAATTTTTCACATGGTTTGTAACATTACGGCCGGTTGCACAAACCTTTTATGAAGTTTGCCTTATAGTTACCTACCTTAAAAATAAAATTTTGGGGCAAAAATATTTTGTTAGGTACTTAGGTAGATCTGTATTTGGTTATAATGCCCTTGGATGTAAATTTTGACAATTTAACAATTTATTAAAACTAAAACATCTTCACTTTTACGATTAAATGACTTAATTGTAATTATGACGGAAACAAAATCGTTAATATGCAATTTACTTGCACACGAATAAACACTGTCATAGATGGATTGTAGAAAAAAAAACCCAAGGAAAAAAATCCACAGAAAAAAAATCCAGGAAAAAATCCAAGGAAAAAATCCATAGGAAAAAATCCAGGAAAAAAAACCCAAACTATAAAATGAAGTGATTATAATTTTGAATAGCCAAACCTTTTTTTTTTCTCGCTCATTCATACTACTGTCCTTTCCCCCGGAACCGCTTTCGCATTACTTCAGGGGGTTGTGGGCGTCCCTTACACACTAAACATTCATGCAACATGCACCTTAAACTTAACTAAGCAAATGCGGTAGCCCCAGTCGGGATTCGGTCGCCCCAACGGAGCAACCGCATTTGCTGTGACCTCGAGTGGTCAATGCGTTCTCGCACTAGACCACCGAGGTCCCTGAACAGCCAAATCTAACCTAACCTAACCTAACCTACAACTTTTTTATCTTTCAGTATTGTTGTCTACTTTTCTTTTTCTATTTAAATAATTTTTTTGCTAATAATGTGATTTGTTTGCCAGTTTTCTTAACCAATACACATATATCTATTTTATTACTGTGCTGCGTGAACGCTCTGTTAATTTTAACAAGGGATTTTTTAAATTAATAGCTTTATTATTAATAAATAGTTAAATTGTCAAAATTTACAGCCAAGGGCATTATAACCAAAATACAGATCTACCTAAGTAACAAAATATTTTTGCCCCAAAATTTTATTTTTAAGGTAGGTAACTATAAGGCAAACTTCATAAAGCGTTTGTGCAACCGGCCGTAATGTTACAAACCATGTGAAAAATTACTATAATTATAGTTTGGATTTTATTTCCTTGGATTTTTTTTCCTTTGGATATTTTTTCCTTCGGATTTTTTTTTTCATGGGTTTTTTTCCTGGATCATTTCCGTTTACCATCATAGATGACACCCGCCTACTTGGTAAAATATAAAAAAAATACAGAAAGTAATCTAGTAAAATATTATATTCGCTATTAAAGACTTACACATCAAAAGTTACCCGACATATGATACATAGTTAGAAAGAGAAAAAAAAATCCGTTTTAACTAAACCATAGCCAACTATGATTCCCATTTGAAAAAATACAACTTTAGGCCGTAACTCGACATTAAACCTTTTTTTTTTCAAATTTTCTCGACGCCACTGGATTATACAGAAAAAAGTGCCTTGAGAATGTAAAAGTTATTTTCTCCTAACTTTACAAACAACCACGATATTCACATGTGTCTAAAAGTCGAAAAATCGAACTTTTGTTTGTAACTCGAAAACAAAAGACGATAGCAAATTTTTGTTTCCGCCAGTGAATTTGTCTCAAAAAAAGAGATCGAGAACGTGCCTTCCATTTTTTTGTATCTCCTATAATTACCGAGTTACCCTATACAAACATCGAAATTTGCCCACCCTGTATGTAGGAAATCAATATTGGCGTCTTTTATTTAAGAAAAAAAAAAAGATTTTATAACCACAAAAAAATTTCAAAAAATGTTGGTCAATTATAATTTGGACAAATGCAGTTCCGACAAAGTGGAAGAAACTGGTTATAACTAAGAGTGGGTCATATATCTTTTTTTTTGATATTGAGTACCTTGCAATTTCGATATACAGGGTTTTTTGAACCAAAGGCCAAATTTCTACAGTGTTTTGTGGAGACCAAAACTACGACGAAAATACTAGCACAAACTACAATAAATATTGAAAATATATTGAAACTCCTTCCTTCTTCAAGAACAGGGCCTCTGCTCATCGGATTGATGAATGCCCTACACTTTTAAATACTACTGGAATATTTCGGATACATGTAAATGCATCTTGAATATGCTGTTCAACCTCAATTTCTACAATCTGTTCATAAACTACATTCTTCACGTGGCTTCATAAATAAAAATCGAGTGGGGTTAAGTCCGATAATCTGAGAGGCCAAGCAATTGGTATACCACCTCCGCTGCAACACCGAATAAATTTGCTGTTTCACACATTAAATAAAGACTCCTTCCTAACTTACCTATGCATTTTCCAATATGTTTCAAGAAAACCCCATATATCAGTATCTCGCTATGTATCAGTATTTATCATTGTAATAGATCAATTACATTACAAAATAAACGTTGTTGCGTTATACACTAAAAAAACTTAATTTCTTTCATTGTTGTAATGTAATAATGGTTAAACATCTGAATATATCTATTAAATTAATATTTGCAATTAGCAGCATGTGACCACAATTGCATTAAGTATGGAAATACGTAACGTAGTTTCAAGAACATTAAAACTGCATTAAAAGCCAATGTCATGAGACAACAGGGAAGTACAAAAAAAGTTCTTAATTATACCCATAAATCTTATTTTTTTGGTACATAAGATTGGGGCTGGAAACACGTGTGATTCCTCCATTTATTTCTGTACTTATTAGAGATATGAAAACTTCTTAAAAAAAAAGTTTACATATAAAAATCTTGGAAATCGTTTATGAAAATTTGCATTCTGTTGTAAATACGATTTGAAAATTAACGAAATTTCCTGACCATATCCAAAAAGAAGAGAAGAAAAGGGTGCAAAGATTGGTTCCTGCAGTGACCTATGTATTCACATGTGAATTTACCACACGAACAATGCGTTAGTGAACCAATAGTTTTCAAAAATTATCCAGCTGTACGACAAATTTTTAAGCAAACCGTACGATACGACCACGTTGTACTACAACGTCATTCACGTTGTTATTGTTGTTCGAATGATCGAATCAACTCAGAATTGGCAATATGTTGTACGATTAATCGTACCGTTTGTGGATCTATTAAACAGCTCACAGACGATACAATTTGCTGTACAACACATCGCACATTATTATCCACAGACGCGTACATTCCATTAAGTGTCTGTAGTATAACGTATAACAGTTTTGAATTTTTATATTTCTTGCGACTGCACACCCTTTTTAAAAAATATATTACCCTCAATTGTGCCAATTTTATTAAAAGAAAACAAAAAAAAAAAGACAAAAAAAGAAGAAAATGGTGTAAAAATTGGTTACTGCAATGACATATGTATTCACATGTGAATTTACTACACGAACAACGCGTCAGTGAACCAACAGTTTTCAAAAATTATCCAGTTATACGACAGATTTTAGCAAGCCGTACGATACGACCGCATTGTGCTACAACGCTACACAAACTTTATATTGTTGTTCGAATGGGCGAATCAACTCTGATTGTACAATATGTTGTACGATAAATCGTACCATCTGTGGACCTATTAAAGAGCCCACAGACGATACTACTTGCTGTACAACACATGGCACATTGTTATCCACAGGCGTGTAGATTTCGATTGCCTGTACAACGTACAATAGTTTAAAATTTTTACGTTTTTTGTGATGGAACCCATTGTTTAAAAAAATAGTAGCCTCAATTGTGGTAAATTTATTAGAAGAAAATGAAAAATACATACAAAGAAGAAAACGGTGCAAAACTTGGTTGCTGCAACGACATATGCAATTACATATGAATTTACCGTGACCCTACATGTCAGTAAACCAACAGATATCAATACTTACCCAGTTGTACGACAAATTGTTAAGCATGCTAATACTACCATACTATACGACTAGGATGTACTACTAGTTGAACCACACATATTGCATTGTGCAAACAGTCAAATCAATTCAGATTGTACAACCTCGGGTCTCGGTGGAGTAGTGCGGATACGCGTTGCCACTCCCTGTCACAGCGAAATATGGCCGATCAGCTGGAGTGTTCGAATCTCGACTGAGGCGACCGCATTTCGCTTACTTAAGTTTAGGGTGCATGTTGCACGAATGTATAGTGTGTAAGGGACGCCCGCACCCTCCTGAAGTAATGCGAAAGCGGTTCCCAGGGGGGGAGCGGTAGTATGAACGAATGAGAAAAAAAGTTTGTACAACCTGATATCGTCTTTTCTGTATTATACTCCATTGGCATACTATATTGGCTCGAAGGTCTTCTCGTAATCCATAAATTATATGCGTGCCTTAAGGCTACATTCAAGTTGTTTCTCAAGTATTTGTTTTTCCAAGTACACATGTATATAATTGTTTTTATTTAAAAATTTTATTTAAGTGTAGGTACAAAATATTTTTATTTCAAAAGAAACCCATCTTTAATGTTTCAAACATGCACATAATGTTTGAAGGCTTGAAAATTTACTAAACTTGTCTCAATAAACATAAATCGAATGTTAGGGTATGAATATGTTACACACTTAACATACTTAAATTATTAAATTATTAATAAATTATTAAAAAATTAATATTAATAAGCAAAAAATCAATATAACGCATTTTCTACAATAAGATAACTACGGAATAGTATTTTCTAAATAAATTTCATATATCTCTTAAGTGTAGGTTTGGCTGATCATCGAAATATATTGATATGTAAATTCTATATGGTCTTTCTTGCTAAGTGCAACTGTGTTTCATCAACACTTTGTTCGCTAATTTGATTTCCCAATTAGATACAAATCCTGTGAAATCGGATTTTTTATACCGTGTACCGAAGGCTGAAGCTTTACGCGCAATGGTTTACCTATTCAGTATTCACAATGTGTCTGTCATAATGAAAGTCTCTTGAAATTTAAAATATAAAGCCTGGAACAATTTTTATAAATTTTAATAATACTGATTCTGCCTTAAGTCTTATCCTTTGGAATAATTTTTAAATGGCAGCAGTTATATGTAGATTTCAAGCAACACGTTAAAATAAGTGCCCTTTTTCAATCTAAATTCTTGTAAGAGTTGTTTAGTAGCAATGTTTGCCATAGCCGACAGATCAAAGTGAATCAATTTTTGAATATTGAATTTTGAATTTGTGTCAAGACGAATATTTCATTCTGAACATTCAATTGAATTAAGTACATTATTGGGTATAGCAACTTGAATGATCTTTGAGACTTTGTTGGAGAATCTACCAATCTTTCTAAATATGTACCTATTTTAAAATACTGTAACATAATTCAAGAAATTGGTTTGCTTCTAGCTCACTGTTTTTTCAAGAAAAAAGAAAAAATAGGTTTCTTTAACATTAGGCTTTACTGTTTAATAAAAACAGGACTTGAATAATTTATAAGGTTTAATGTTATCAATACTTCTTCCATTTTTTGTGACTGCACAAGAGAGCGTCCTCGTAGATTGTTCTGCTGATCTGTGAAATCAAAAAAAGCTTTGCTAAAAGAGTGCCAAATATAAAAAAAAAAAACAAAGTATTAACCCCGTTTTTTGCCCTTTTAAAGCTTTCTTTACTGCATAATGATCGTAGTAGGTACAACCGATGTGCTATTGGCAAATGACTTGAATGTCTCGACTATTTCTTGTTTTTCCTATTTTCCTCCCCTTGGGTTCTGTATAAACTTCCATTAAACCTGCAGCTAGGAGAGTGAATTCGTTTTGCAAACGACTTTCAAATATTCATGTTGTACAGCGAACAGAAGTTTTACTAGCTTGAATTTGATGAAGTTGGAAATCTGACAAATAACTTATTATAAATTCAGAATTGTGGAGCAGAAGTAAGACTATATGAAACCACCAAAATTCATAATTTAGTGTTTGATGACATCAGCCAATAATTCAGAAATATGTAGTAAGATTGCAACAAGCATATGCAGGCAGGTAGGTCGTAGGAAATATTAGCCTGAATGTATATATTAATAATAATAATGGTGAGGCTCTACACCCCAGGAAGAAGTTTCGGCCTGCAAGTCGGAAACTCAAAGCTCCCGTATCATTGCTCTTATTCCTGGATATGGCGTGCCAAATTAATGACACGTGGTGAGCATCACACAGTAGACAACCGCATTATTCCCCCTTGTTCATTCGAACGCAGGTCCCCATTATTTAAAGTGCCTGAGTAAGCTGCAAGCCAGGCATCGAGCAGGGGGTTTGAGTTTCCGACTTTCCGCACCGGAGCCCAGTGTTCTAACTACTGGATCACACTGGCGCAAGGTATCTATTACAGTTCGAAAATTCAGAAATACATTAGCAAAAAGAATTCACCAGACAATTAAATTGGTCAAAAGCGAATAAGGAATGTTACCGTATTTAAAAACACGAGCAGACTGATTAACAACTCTCTTGAAAACGATATGCCAAAAACTGTGGAAGGCGTTCCAATGAATTTCGGAAAAAGAAACCAAACTACAGTCGATTTTGGTTAAATGGGCCACCGGCTAATCGCGACGGCTGCTTATCTGAGCCAAATTAACAACAGCAATTTACATCGCTTATTTGGGCCACCAGTCCGTTTAATCGGGACAGTAATATTAATATCAAAATATGTAACCCAATAGCAGGACTTTAGAATCACAAGAATAAAAATTGCAAACAGTTTAATATGTATTATTTACAAAATACAGTGGAAATCAGTTTCTTAAAACCTTGTTCATCAGACATTATACATGTTTAACGCTGTTGGAACGGTGCCGGGGATTCACACGCTGACTGACGAAGATTAACAGGTAGACATTGTTAGGCCTAGTGGAGTTAACGTATATTCAGTAATAGCTAAGCCGTCGTGCGTATGCGACGTATGGTACTATGGAAAATTTGCTTTTAGAATTTTATTGAGAAATGTATATATGTAGTTTAAAAGCCAGCCACAAGTGAATGTCGGCTCTCTGTATACAATTTTTCTGTTATTTTTATTGTTGTATGCGAATTTACGAGGCTTGTTCAACTGAAATCCATCTTAGATCAACTTAGCCTTGAAAACAAATGCAATACTTCAAATGCCGTTTCTTAATGTTAATAGTGTTTGTAAGCAACACATTAATAAGTTTCTGGCGTTCGAATTTGATTCTGACTTTTAAAACTTCGATTTAGAAATGCCGTTTGTTGTTGAAACTCCGTCTAAGTTTGATCAGCATGCGGTCCTATAATTTTTATGAGCTGAGTGTGTGCAGCCATTGCAGATTCATACGCGAATGCAAGCAGTGTATGGAAATGCATGTATTCCGTACCCAACTGTGAAAGAATGGTGCCGCAAATTTAATAATGGAAAAGACGGGATTATGGATCAACCGCGACCAGGTGCACAGTGTACTGCATTAACAGAAAACAATGCGGCGTGTGTCGAAGGCCTTATTAGAGAAAATCGTCGAATTTCTATTGGAGAAATTTCAGAAATTGTTGGTGCGAGTGTAGGATCTGTCCATAGTATTGTTCGTAATGTGGGTTACAGCAAAGTTGGTTTGCAATGGATTCCTCGTCTCTTTTCTAATTAAGCTACAAAGTGTAAGTACTTTAAATAAGAACTTTAGTCTATTACTTCTGTATGCTGTTGCTTCTGTTAATATTGAAAAATGTCTTACTGGAATTTCGTCCTATAAAGTATTGTCTTGACTTCCATTGTTAAATAGGATATACTTAAAATGGGAAATTCATGTTTCTATTATACCCATATGTAGGCTAGCGGGTGAAGATTGAAGCCTTTGCAGCGTATTTTGTAGCTTCTGGATATTATCTTCCAAATCTTTGTGGATTTTAATTTTTAACCAATTATTGTGAAGTATATTCTTTGAGGCTTTCGCGGTTTCTCGAACTGTCAATATTACAATTTACTTTCGGCTTAGACCGCGTCGTCATTTGGGAACTACACCCAGCATTATCAGGTAAGGCCCGACCTGTAGCTTGTCTGCCTTTACAAGCATTTGCTCTAGAAGTCTGAGCCATATTTGTTCGTACGCCCTGCCTGCCTAAACAGGGCCATGTTCTTATATTAATCAAACCTTGGGGCGAACAAGGATTTGATCTTGATGTATTTTGTTTGCCAGGACAATAATACTTAATCGGCTTATGTCTGTTAGATGTTTGTGAACTCATACAAACTAACGTTTCGCAAGACATACACACTTTGGGAAACGGATCATATATCTAATTTAAAATCAGCCGGGATCTACAATAACCCTTGCTCCTGTGGCTCAAACTACATCGGACAAACTGGTCGTTCCATTGAGTTAAGATTGCATTAACAACATAAACAGGGAGGATGGTTTTAGACTCAGTAAAGCTTGGACTCCAGCAGTTTATCCTCCAAGGACTCCTACGCATCATCGATCACGCTCCACCGGATCCGCCTTTACCCAACGGTGACAGCCAACCAGAAGTCCGTCGTTCTGCCCGACTGGCTCAAAAGAGGTTTAAATACCTCCGCTTCCCGGATTTGATGTCAGTGTTCTATTCACTCTGAAGATGCAAGCTGCAATGTCTTGCGAAACGTTAGCTTGTATGGGTTCACAAACAGCTAACAGGCATAATCCGATTAAGTATTATTGTCTGGCAAACAAAATACATTAGATTAAACCTTTGTCCGCCCCAAGGTTTAAATAATCTAAGCACACGGCCCTGTTTAGGCAGGCAGGGCCTACGAACAAATATTGCTCACACTTCTAGAGCAAATGCTTGTAAAGTCAGACAACCTACAGGTCGGTCCTTACCTGATAATGCTGGGTGTAGGTCCCAAATGACGACGCGGTCTAAGCCGAAAGTAAATTGTAATATTGGCTATTGTGAAGTAATTACAAAAATAATATTCCACTGGATGTCCATCACCTATACTCGATTCGAGGGTGGCACTGTATGACGATTTGTGAAACAACTCTCAGACTATAAGCAAAATGGTGATGACTTTCTTCTGTCAATAGTTGCTGGTGACGAAACTTGGTGCCATTACTATGAGCCATCCAATAAGTTATCGTCGATGCAGTGGAAACATTCAAGTTCATCACCGCCGAAGAAGTTTAAAGCACAACCTTCTGCCGGCAAGGTGATGTTAACATTTTTTTCGACCATGAAGGACCCTTGTTGATAAGAGTTTAAAGAACCTGAAGTAAATGTCAATGCAAATCTGTACAATGAAACTTTGAACAACTTCATCAAGCAATAAAGCGGAAACGTCCAGGAAATCTTACGCGTGGGGTCATTTTGCTGCCGGGCAATGCTAGACCTCATGTTGCTAACGTGGTACAAGAAAATCTTCAACGAAAGAAATGGAGGGATTTAGAGCATTCACCCTATAGCCCGGATCTATTGCCTAGCGATTTCCATATTTTTGGACCGCTGAAAAAGGCGTTAAAAGGTCGGCATTTTGAGTCTGACGCAGAAGTACATATAGCTGTGGAAGACCTCTTCATTCCGCACCCACAAGAATTCTATGAGCAGGGTATACGTCGGTGGAATAGGTGCCTTAACTGTGACGGTAATTATTTGTAATTGAATTTTTTATAAAGCAAAGATGGGTTTCAATTGAACACACCTCGTACTAAAGTCTAAGAAAAACGCTCAACCTCTAACTTTGTGTGAAACTTCGCATATTTGGGACAATTGCTTAATTGTGCAAATTGATCTAGTCCCAATTAAGCGGAATCGACTGACTTTATAGTAAAGTTAATAATTTAACGAAAATCTGCATACGTTCTATAATTTTCAACTTATATCGTACTCCTCTAACACACATTGTAATTACTCTAACGTAAAACCGATTTCCTTAAAAGTACTTTAATACACTTCATTCAATTTTCACATTTGATTAAATTGCCTAAATACATGTAATTAATCTGGCTGCAACATGGAACAAAGACCCATTTTCCGATTAAGCGAAATTGACACCTGTGTTTGCATTTTACGGAATATTAATTACATACGTAGTAACAATAACAAGGATTGAATATATTCCTTGAACCAAACAAAGCATTAGGTAGCTTATTAAGCATACTTTATTCATTACTTTTTAAGAATGCTATTTTTAAATTACTTCGAAGAAATCAATTAAGTAAAAGTCCAAAGGCAACAATTGTATTATTACAAACGCCAACAGCTAAATAACGAACTCAACTACGCGAAAAACGGCTCCAAAAAAGGCGGAGAAAATTGTTTATAAATCGCTTAGTTTTGTAACTGTTTTCCGTTCACCAACTAAAGTTGGCCCTGGAATGTTTCGGAATGCCAGTAGTTCGTGTCTAGACGACTGTTTTGGGCCACAAGGTCACGTCTGGGCCAAAATCAAATTATACACAATAATTGCGCATTAATGTGGTAATTGCACAAAACAAAAACATCCGCCTCACTACCTAGAAATTCATTCATAACAGCATTAGGAGCGAGTGAGCGCAAGAAAGTGACGTAATACTAAAATTAAGAACGCGTGGTTTAAAAATGTAACGGTAAAAAGTTCGGCATAAAATGAGCTGTTTATCATGCACAAATGTGAAGGTTTAGCGAAAATATTGCAAGTTTGCGGTAGAAGTGAAAGTAGGAAACGGAGTGCACAATTCAACTATGTACAAATTCCTCTACATTTTAATATTTACTATGATGTTTTCATTTAACGTCCTCATAGCGTAGCTTCTATAAGATAACACGGCGTACACGCATCCATATTTGCAACTAATTTCCTCCACTTTTACTCTTGAATACTAGAACATAACCATCCCATATTTAGGAATATGAATAGGAAGAATTTTAACATTTAAAAGCACGAAATGAATGTATGGAACGCTATGTGTGAAGTGCGAATTATTTCCTACAGATGACACCGCGATTATTATATTTTCAATATACTAGCCTATTTAATAGACAGGTGGATATTTGATAAATACATATATTGGTGAAATAATTAAATAATAATAATTAATATTCGGACTGCTATTTATCTACGTCACCCAGATTTTTAATGAAACCTTTTATATTAACAAAATAGTTGATGTATCTAAACGGCAAAGGATTAACTGTCTTGGGATTTTACTATAACACAAAATTTGATTAAATTGTAAACAACTTAATAAAACCGCTGGAGATTAATCTAAATTTCGGGTGATTTAACTATGTCGTAAAGATTAAGTTAAATCCTAAGCATTGTGGATATTTCTCTAAAGTGTGACGACTAAATTAAGTGCCCTCCAATTTTAATAATTAACAAAGAATCAGCTAAATCGCTAACAGTTTGGCTAAATGTCCTGTGATTTCATTATGAGGTACCGTTTATAAATTGTAAGCGAATTATTTATGAGGTATCGTGGGATACATATGTACATCGAATACGATTTCTATAAATGTTTTACGATTTTATTCTATTACAGAATAAGATATTCGTACACGACTTAGTTAAAAAATATTTGGTTGTGGTGAATGTTCTACAATTTGTCTTTTGCAAAGATGGAGTTAATATAAAATAAATAAATATATTTGCCTACATCGCAGATTATTGAATTACGTGACAGACGATTTAGCTAAATGTCTTCCGATTTTATTATAACACAGAGGTCAACACAAATCATAAAGAGCTCAGTTAAATCGCAGACGATTTGGGTATATTTACATACGATTTTATTATATCACAAATAAGGAGCTGGATCGTAAGCGACTTAGTTATTAATATATTAACTTAACACTCAGACCACTGGATTAAACTGAAGACGATTTAGGCAAATGTCTTCCTATTTTATTATACCACAGAGGTCAACACCAATCATAAAGAGCTTAGTTAAATCGCAGACGATTTAGGTATATTTACATACGATTTTATTATATCGCAAATAAGGAGCTGGATCGTAAGCGACTTAGTTATTAATATATTAATTTAAAACTCAGACCACTGGATTAAACTAAAGATGATTTAGCTAAATGTCTTCCTATTTTATTATACCACAGAGGTCAACACAAATCATAAAGAGCTTAGTTAAATCGCAGACGATTTAAGTATATTTACATACGATTTTATTATATCGCAAATAAGGAGCTGGATCGTAAGCGACTTAGTTCGTAATATATTAATTTAAAACTCAAACGAAGACGATTTAGCTAAATGTCTTCCTATTTTATTAGACCATAGAGGTCAACACAAATCATAAAGAGCTTAGTTAAATCGCAGACGATTTGGGTATATTTACATACGATTTTATTATATCGCAAATAGGGAGCTGGATCGTAAGCGACTCAGTTATTAATATATTAATTTAAAACTCAGACCACTGGATTAAACTGAAGACGATTTAGGCAAATGTCTTCCTATTTTATTATACCACAGAGGTCAACACCAATCATAAAGAGCTTAGTTAAATCGCAGACGATTTAGGTATATTTACATACGATTTTATTATATCGCAAATAAGGAGCTGGATCGTAAGCGACTTAGTTATTAATATATTAATTTAAAACTCAGACCACTGGATTAAACTAAAGATGATTTAGCTAAATGTCTTCCTATTTTATTATACCACAGAGGTCAACACAAATCATAAAGAGCTTAGTTAAATCGCAGACGATTTAAGTATATTTACATACGATTTTATTATATCGCAAATAAGGAGCTGGATCGTAAGCGACTTAGTTCGTAATATATTAATTTAAAACTCAAACGAAGACGATTTAGCTAAATGTCTTCCTATTTTATTAGACCATAGAGGTCAACACAAATCATAAAGAGCTTAGTTAAATCGCAGACGATTTGGGTATATTTACATACGATTTTATTATATCGCAAATAGGGAGCTGGATCGTAAGCGACTCAGTTATTAATATATTAATTTAAAACTCAGACCACTGGATTAAACTGAAGACGATTTAGGCAAATGTCTTCCTATTTTATTATACCACAGAGGTCAACACCAATCATAAAGAGCTTAGTTAAATCGCAGACGATTTAGGTATATTTACATACGATTTTATTATATCGCAAATAAGGAGCTGGATCGTAAGCGACTTAGTTATTAATATATTAATTTAAAACTCAGACCACTGGATTAAACTAAAGATGATTTAGCTAAATGTCTTCCTATTTTATTATACCACAGAGGTCAACACAAATCATAAAGAGCTTAGTTAAATCGCAGACGATTTAAGTATATTTACATACGATTTTATTATATCGCAAATAAGGAGCTGGATCGTAAGCGACTTAGTTCGTAATATATTAATTTAAAACTCAAACGAAGACGATTTAGCTAAATGTCTTCCTATTTTATTAGACCATAGAGGTCAACACAAATCATAAAGAGCTTAGTAAATCGCAGACGTTTGGGATATTTTACATACGATTTTATTATTATCGCAAATAGGGGAGCTGGATCTAAAGCACTCAGTTATTAAATATTAATTTAAAACTCAGACCACTGGATTAAACTGAAGACGATTTTATTTTATTATACCACACAGGTCAACACAAATCATAAAGAGCTTAGTTAAATCGCAGACGATTTGGGTATATTTACATACGATTTTATTATATCGCAAATAAGGAGCTGGATCGTAAGCGACTTAGTTCGTAATATATTAATTTAAAACTCAAACGAAGACGATTTAGCTAAATGTCTTCCTATTTTATTAGACCATAGAGGTCAACACAAATCATAAAGAGCTTAGTTAAATCGCAGACGATTTGGGTATATTTACATACGATTTTATTATATCGCAAATAGGGAGCTTGGATCGTAAGCGACTCAGTTTATTAATATATTAATTTAAAAAACTCAGAGACCACTGGCATTAACTGAAGACGATTTAGCTAAATGTCTTCCTATTTTATTTTTACCACAACAGGTCAACAGCAATCATAAAAGAGCTTTAGTTAAATCGCAGACGATTTGGGATATATTTTACATACGATTTTATTATTTATCGCAAATAAGGAGCTGGATCGTAAGGCGACTTTAGTTCGTTAATATACTTAATTTTAAAACTTCAAACGAAGACGATTTAGCTAAATGTCTTCCTATTTTATTATACCATAGAGGTCAACACAAATCATAAAGAGCTTAGTTAAATCGCAGACGATTTGGTTATATTTACATACGATTTTATTATATCGCAAATAGGGAGCTGGATCGTAAGCGACTCAGTTATTAATATATTAATTTAAAACTCAGACCACTGGATTAAACTGACGACGATTTAGCTAAATGTCTTCCTATTTTATTATACCACACAGGTCAACACAAATCATAAAGAGCTTAGTTAAATCGCAGACGATTTGGGTATATTTACATACGATTTTATTATATCGCAAATAAGGAGCTGGATCGTAAGCGACTTAGTTCGTAATATATTAATTTAAAACTCAAACGAAGACGATTTAGCTAAATGTCTTCCTATTTTATTAGACCATAGAGGTCAACACAAATCATAAAGAGCTTAGTTAAATCGCAGACGATTTGGTTATATTTACATACGATTTTATTATATCGCAAATAAGGAGCTGGATCGTAAGCGACTTAGTTCGTAATATATTAATTTAAAACTCAAACGAAGACGATTTAGCTAAATGTCTTCCTATTTTATTAGACCATAGAGGTCAACACAAATCATAAAGAGCTTAGTTAAATCGCAGACGATTTGGGTATATTTACATACGATTTTATTATATCGCAAATAGGGAGCTGGATCGTAAGCGACTCAGTTATTAATATATTAATTTAAAACTCAGACCACTGGATTAAACTGAAGACGATTTAGCTAAATGTCTTCCTATTTTATTATACCACACAGGTCAACACAAATCATAAAGAGCTTAGTTAAATCGCAGACGATTTGGGTATATTTACATACGATTTTATTATATCGCAAATAAGGAGCTGGATCGTAAGCGACTTAGTTCGTAATATATTAATTTAAAACTCAAACGAAGACGATTTAGCTAAATGTCTTCCTATTTTATTAGACCATAGAGGTCAACACAAATCATAAAGAGCTTAGTTAAATCGCAGACGATTTGGGTATATTTACATACGATTTTATTATATCGCAAATAGGGAGCTGGATCGTAAGCGACTCAGTTATTAATATATTAATTTAAAACTCAGACCACTGGATTAAACTGAAGACGATTTAGTTAAATGTCTTCTTATTTTATTATACCACAGAGGTCAACACAAATCATAATGAGCTTAGTTAAATCGCAGACGATTTAAGTATATTTACATACGATTTTATTATATCGCAAATAAGGAGCTGGATCGTAAGCGACTTAGTTCGTAATATATTAAATTAATACTCAAACGAAGGTGATTTAGCTAAATGTCTTCCTATTTTATTATACCATAGAGGTCAACACAAATCATAAAGAGCTTAGTTAAATCGCAGACGATTTGGGTATATTTACATATGATTTTATTACATCGCAAATAAGGAGCGGGATCGTAAGCGACTTAGTTCGTAATATATTAATTTAAAACTCAGACCACTGAAGACGATTTAGCTAAATGCCTTCCTATTTTACTATACCACAAAGTTGAGACAAATCGTAGAAGGCTTAGTTCAACTGCACACGATTTAGGTAAACCACCCCACGATTTTAATATATCGTACACGATGGAGCTGAATCGTAAATCACTTAGTTAGTTCGCAATATATTTATCTAAAACTCGGACCACTGAATTAATCTGAAGACGATTTATCTAAATGTCTTCCGATTTTATTACTACAAAGTTGAGACAAATTGTAAAAAGCTTAGTTAATTGGCAGATGTTTTTGGGCAATAACATACGATTTTATTAAATCGCGAAGATGCAACAAAATAGTAAGCGATTTAGTTAGATCGCAAAATATTTATATAAATCGCAAACTATTATGGTACATTTTATTGTATTGAAAAAAAAGCAACAAGCTGCTCCTTCACTTATTATCAGAACGTTTTCAATATTTCTTTACCATTACCATTTGAAAAAATAGATGCATCGGTTGAGATTAACATAAATCATTAACAAATTCGTTAAATCCTAAGCACTTTGCGACACTTTCGTTCAGTTAAAATAAAAATAAAAGAATTAAATAATAAATATCTACATTAAAAGTTTAGGTATTTAATTGATTATAGCCAATTAGCTATAAATAGCACACTTGCTGCAGTTTTAAACGATTTATGAAATATCATTCTAAAATTAACGTTTTCGTAGGAATTAACACAAATGTTCATTACATATAAATGCTGTTAACGCGAATGAAAAGCAATGTTAACATATAGTTTGGGAACTGTAGTTACAATTGTTTGAAGAACATCCATTCTGTTTCAGCAAATGTATCTAACTGTATTATGTCTTGAAAGTCACAATAAAACAATAACTTCCTAAAGTAAACTTTGGCTTCTCCCTAATACAATTAACAATAAAATTAATTTCGCACGTATTCACGAGTACCGTAAACCACTAGCATCAGTAGCATTTACACAGGATGTCGCAGAATGATATGCATTAGATATAACTGTGAGTTCTATAATTATTATCGAGTCTAAGTTTTTTGCATTTTTCTACGAGTTAACGATAAAAACTGTATTAGTAAAGACAGACTTTACGTATGTCACATTCGTGGTTTTTTGATTATGTAAAGACCTTCGACACCATCGCACATTGGGTGATAGAGGATGGACTGTGTAATTGCAGAATAAATCATCGTTATATGACATTAATCCATAACATCTATCAAGACTTTATCATCACAAAAATCAATAAAGCAAAGTTTAAAGTATTGACGAACACAGAACAGCAGATATATACCACACTTGAAGATGATAGATTTAAGCAAGTTGAAGAATAGATGTATACCTGGGGCAACTAGTGAAACCTAAGAAAGATATTCAGGAAGCGGAAGTCAAACGAAGAATTAAACTAGGTTGGATAGCTTCGGAAAACGGAGCTTCATTGTAAAACATAAAGCAATAATATCTCAAACAAAGGTTTTTGATCCCCCTCTTATTTCCAGTATGTCACATGTACCACAAACTTGGCCAGTGACTCAAAAAGATGTGGAGGCATTGACTGAAACCCAGAGGGTGATAGGAAGGCATATTACTGTCAATGACCAACAAACCAACTCCTGAGGAAAAAGTATCCAAGTAGTAGTAGACTTGGTGGGCCTTGGGATCACCAGCAAGTAGACTTTTATTGGCCGTTTTCACTAACTCCCGGTTCCTTCCTAATCATCGCTAGAGCTGCACATCCTCTTCGTCTCCCCGGGAGTTCAGCTCTCTGTTGTGAAGCGTCCCTGCAGAAGATTTAGTGCCCCAGTCATATCCTAGAAAGTGGGAGGGCGGTTCCTCATGCCTTTCACATGTCGGATCCTCCTCGATACCTAATTCGTTTAGGTGTCTTCTAAGTCTATAGTGCCTTACAAGGACTCGTATCAATAGGGTTAAAGTCCGTCGGCTTCTTCCCAATAGCAAGACCGACTTAGATTTTTCTGGGCTAAAAAATGGACTAACTAAACTAACTAACTAAAATGGAGATTGGCGGCACATATTGCTCAACAATCGAACAATAGATGGAATATGGTTGTGCAAAGATGGAGACCATGGGTGGGTAAAATAACAGGAGGCACCCTCGAATGAAATGGTCCAATTATATTTAAAAACATACAGGTTTGATCTAGATTAAAAGAGCTCAAAACTGCATTCTCTGGCGTAAAATTAGGGATGCCTACACCCGACACTGGGTTCAAATGACATTGCCTGTTGGCGGGTCAACCAATATGTATGAGTATTTGGTATTCGAATGTATTGTGAATGAGATATAAGGAAATCCCAAAATTTAGTTTAGTTGTTTGAGTTCAAGACATGTTTTATGTGGTATGGGACGGTTCCCATGATGGTCAGTGGGGTCTCTCAATCCTACGGCACGTTTCCCCCAATGGCCATAAAAAGTTTGGGGCACGGTTCCCCTGATACTATAATACCGCTAATTGTTTTATTTTCAGGATAAAATAGCTATGTGTAAACTAACTAATAGAAAACATTGTATAAAATTACTCTATACTGCTATATTATACGGGGTGATGCATTTTTCGATTGCTTACCATTGGCATCTCAGAAACGGCAAGAGATATGTCAGTGAAATTAGAGAAAAGTTAAGTTTTATTATGACCATTGCTTATCTAATAAATCCTGGATATTTTGATAGCTTCTTGATTTATGACGAAAAAACTGAAAATTGTGATTTTAGAAATAAATTATTATTTTCCCTACCATTTCAATCAAACTTGGTAACTTTATGTTTTTGGTCACTGTCAATGGAATGACATTAGTAGAAATTTCCTAGGCCTAGATTTCAAGCTGCGATACTCAACTTTTTTATTTCTTATGGAAGCCATATTGGATTAACACGCCATTAGACAGCTAAAAAAAAATTTTAAAACTGGTAAAGCACATAACCTTTTTCTTTCAAAAAGATTGATACAATTTGAAAATTTGTGGAAATATAATTTATAAAATCGTGTAATCCTATTGGTCTAACGATAACAAGATGACAAATTCGAAAACACTATGATTATTTAAATTGTTCAAAATGTGCCACGATGTTTATGATGCAGAGAAGTAATCTGTAATCGTTAAGCATGGCGATCGTGGAGGCCAACGAACAGGTCCAAACGTGGCAAGCCATGAATTTTGAAAATGTGCATCTAAATAATCTCTAAGAATTCGGGCGTTGTGAGGACCAGAGCTCCTCCGAGTCTTGCTTGTACCACATATGTTTTTGAAGGGTTACCAATGGCAACTGGTCTAGCATATCTTCTAAATTTGTTTGCAAAAATAGCAAATATGTAGGCCATCTAAAAGTCCATTGATAAAAAATGGACCCGGAACCGCAGTATCTACAAGGTCAGCCCATACGTTCAAAAAATATCGAACTTGTGGCCCAGTGATGAAGATTCTTCCTGTTAAAACATTTCCGAATTTGTAAATAAAGACTCATCAGTCCATAGCATTTTACTGGAAAATGTGGATCTTGGTGCAGTTTTTCACGAAACCAATAGCAGAAGTCCAATCTTTTATTACCATCACCAGGATAAAGAGTTTGTACAGGTGTGAATTTGTAATCATGGTG
The DNA here is from genome assembly GCA_014611495.1 of Limonius californicus. Classification (NCBI taxonomy): domain Eukaryota; kingdom Metazoa; phylum Arthropoda; class Insecta; order Coleoptera; family Elateridae; genus Limonius; species Limonius californicus. The sequence continues at coordinate 1,968 of JABXWE010002489.1, read as the reverse complement.
CTCGTGTTTTTTGATGATTTTTCTCACATACGAATCATAAATACTACACTCTTGAAAAATTCTTCGGTTGGAGTTTTCTGGATCAATCGCTAATTGAGCCACCACATTCACTTCATTAGCAATAATTCCTTTTCTATACGACCCTCGCGGTCTTCTAAACCTGCCACAAACAGCCAATTTTCTTTCTATTTCATTCCTTTGATAATTGATAACTACATTACTTATCTCTTTTAGCCGCCGTCTATAGAATTTAATATACAGATCTGCAACTCCTTCATTCACGTAAAACTAGCTGGGCATTTTATGTTTGGACAATGCCACAAAAATTTTGATGTATTCAATAATTAACGTAACTTTTTCTAAGCGGATTATCTTACTGTGACTATCAGGACAACCGTGCCATCTACATAATCCGAGCTTTTTCTGTACCAGCATTTAAAACTGACCATCAGGGCAACTGTCCCTTGTCCGTTTTATGTATGCGGATGTACGGATTTGCACAACACTTTGAGCATTTAGTGTAAGAAATATTAAGTTTTGTAACGATATTAAAGTTTGTAAAACGTGGATTGCTTAGTTCTTTTTTTGCAGTTTTCAGAATATTAATTGTGTAACTGAAACTAAAACGTACAACCTAATTTTTTTTTTAAATTTCCCACCGTGAATCCAAACGTACTTTTCTTAATATATTCATGTGTAACTTAAATTTCCCACCGTGAATCCAAACATACTTTTCTTAATATATTCATGTGTAACAGCTACAATTTCCTACTAGCTCAGTAATATTGAGTATTTCAGAAAAAGATTTTACAATTTTAGTTAATAATTGAAAATAATTTCATTATTTACAAATACAGTGCATTTGTGAATCTGAAATCATAGAAAAACATGTACCTAATCCAGTTCAAAATTTGCTATTCTTTATCATTTTATTAAAAATTTAAAATGTAAGCGGTATATTAAGATATGCCAACGATACGTCGAAAATTTTTCTTTGTTTAATCCGCAACTGAAATGTCATTTTAAAATAAGAGTCTGGTCTTGAGTAATATTTACTCTGAAAATTTCTACAATTTACTTTTTCCCATTCAGCCAAACTCAATACAATGCGGAATTTCAATATTTTGTAACTTTATGTGTATTTTCGAGTGAGAGATCTACTATTTGCATTCGCTTCCATAATCGTATATGTAACATGCTTTTACTCAGTACTGAGCATGAAATTCATCTCTACAATTATCGCATATATGTATCATTAACATACTTATTAACTTGTAGCACTTTCAGAAAAGCGTACTGATATGCTTAAACGCGATCCAACCGGGAAGTCTGGAATATTTTGAATATCAATTGTAAATATTTAAAAACACATAGAAGAAGACACCCAATAATCTTTTATAATCTAGGTCTCTATAGCTACAGCTATAAAAATAGTTCTTGTAATCTGAATCCTTTTTAATGAGAGCCAAAGGAAGTGCTACTGATTGGGAATATAGTTTGCCCTTATATTTTAATCAATTCAGAATAACGAAAAATAATCTTTTCTTTAATGATTCAAATGATTTTACAAATAATAGATACATACATCAGCACTAGTACTGACAAGCATGATACACTAGATGGCTATTATAAATTAGAAAATATCAGTTCAGTATTTTAAATGAAAAGAAAAAACTAGAAGAAATAGGAGGAGTGTTCAAATTTAAACAGGAATGTTGGCAATCACTCTTGATAACATATCCATGGCAATTGCTCGCTATACTATTATTTTGGCAGTTATAGTTAGAATAGCGGAAACCTCGGCATAGAATAGCGCATAATAATCACTTTTTACGAATGAAGGCGTTCATTCAACTGAAATTTTTACAATACTGCGAACACTATACGGCGATCGATGTCTTTCTAAAAGTTGAGTGTTTCTGTAGTCGAAATCTTTTAGAGACGGGACAAATCATGTAGAAAATGAGC
>JABXWE010002488.1:0-43800 GCA_014611495.1 Limonius californicus | reverse complement strand
GCACAAAAAATATTGTGTATACTGCGGCCGCGTCATTCTTTACCGTCCTCGAGGTTGCCTTGCCTCGGCCGCAAGCGGCCTCGGCGTCAATCTTCCTCTCGGTACGTTAAAGAATGATTTCGCGGCCTTAGTATACAAATAACTATTATTAAAAGTTTTAAAAGTTCTTATTTATATTTTAGTGGTTTTAAACCTAGTACATCTTTAGAGATCGTTAAATAATAATAATTGTCCTATGCACCAAAAATTTGGTAATTATTAAAGTCGTGACAAATTGTTGTATTATTTTATACCTCACGTACCTGAAGTATTAAAAAAAGAAAACTAATTAATAAATACTTACAAGATCATGTTACAGTAAATTGTTTAACGTTGGTTTCTTATTTTATCTAAATTAAAATAAAGTTAATGAATAAAACTTGCATTGTAGAAATGCTTTGTAAACTGTTTTTAGTAATCTACAATATCTATTGTCTTTATTGCATTATTAGGTATAATTTCCAAAGGATTTTTGGATATGTTCTTGAATTTATATTATTGATCTCATGGCTAACTCGCAGATTAAAACTTTATAGATTTTCCTGGAAAATTATATTGCAAACATTAAACAGTTGTAATTGCTTTAATAGAAACTAAGAGTACTAATTCCTTTTTAAAATTTTCAAATCGTGCTTATCTATGTGTGTACGGCTTCATTTTTTAAACATCGGGTAATATATCACAAAGGTATTTCAAGCGTACCACAATCCTGTTACATCCAGTAGGTTGCTAGTTATTTAAATGGTGGTAATAAAACTCCTAATTTAGATGATTGCCTTTTAAAGGATGTCGCCTGAGGGCTGGGGGTAATCTATTAACCAAAACTGAAGGCGGTATGTTAATTCCTGCCTGTGGCAAATCGCACTCGTTCTGAGTCATGTCAAACATATAGGTAAGATCTATGTCGTAACGAGGCAGCTTATCCCGTAAATATGAAATTACATTTATGCCCAGGAGAGGTTGTCTGCTCATTATAAAACTGGACAAATAACGTGGACTCTTTGATTTCTCGGCACAGTGGAGGAGAAGAGCCCAAGAAGAATAATCGGAATCCACCACGTAAGTGTTATAAACACCTTCATCTGAAAACAAAAATCTAAATTTAGAATGTTTATCAACACTATTGTAAAATCAACTAGAAAGTTAGAACCTAGTGATAAAGTTGAAATTTTCTGATAAAAGTTGTGATTCGATTGCAGGAATCTTAGTATACAGCTAGTTATACTGCTATTCAAGGGCGTCGTTAGACTATTTTTGAGAGAGTTCATACCTCCTCAGCTTTCTCTTATATCTCTGGATTAGATTATTAAATAGATAATACAAAACAAAATTTAGGAATTGTCATAATGTCATGCTGAATTTAGATAATTTCGATTTTATATCTATACAGAGTGGGCTAGCTAAGATGACCCATCTTAAAAGAGATTGGCGCAATCCCACATACATACATGTATTACGGCAAGTGAGATAATTGTTTGTATTACACCTAGTATAGAAATGAATCATAGTTAATGTTTCTGTCAAGCTGATGTGTTACCGTAGCAATTAAAAGTTTTTAATATTATTTATCAACGTATTGAACAAGAAAAGCAACCATTGGTGCAAACCTACTGTAGTAATAACCAAACAAGTGAAAATCGACAAAAAATAGAAAGTAAAATTTTAATAATTTTTATAAATGTTAAAAATGTTGGGATTCTTTCGACTCAAGTAAGCGTGTCAGGTGTACGAATAATTACCACATATGCCTCGAATATTCTATTTTGTAATTCATGCTCATTTACTAACGGAGTTCGGTTTCTTTGATTGTTCAAAAAAGTGTCTAGTGAAATGATACCATGGCCTTGGACGGACAGCTCCTCTCCCAGTCCAATTTACTTCAAATACAATACTTAAGTAATTCATAACATTCCAACTGTAATGAGCCGGACAGCCATCATGTTGGTACCAGAGTATTTGTCGTACATTGCGTTCTATATCCTCCATCAATGTTTGTTTTTTAAATCATTCATGCTGCCCCGTCCCCCCGGAACTGCTTTCGCATTACTTCAAGGGGGTGAGGACGTCCTTTGCATGCTAACCATTCATGCAATATGCATCCTAAACTTAACTAAGTGAAATACGGTCGTCGCTTCAGCCGCAGTTTGACCCCGCGGTCGATTGAGCCGCATTTCACTGTGACCTCGACTGACAGCGCTTGTTCGCACTGCCCCATCGAGGTCCCGTCTTCCATCAACCTGTGTAAAATGTTTTGTAGGAAATTCCAGTAAGGTTGTCCAGTGAAATTTTCATGAAAGAAGTGTGAGGCAATAATATTGTTACCTAGTATGCCATACCAAACATTTACAGTAAACATTCTTTGATAATGATAACGCGTATTCAGTGCGGATTCTTATGCGCATAATAGTGCACGTTATGTCTACTCACATAAACAATATACAGTTTAAAAAAGATGGATTCAAAAGAAGTTGATTCTGAAAAAATTCACACACCAGGCAAGTCAAGGACGGTTTCGCACCAACAAAGTAACCCGCATAGTCGGCCCCTATTGTGCATAGCACAAACTAGCTTAGCTTTGCCCCACACCGCCTCGACACTGCGCAAGCAGTACACACGAGAATCACGATTATGAAATGATGATGAAAAAACTATTTTGGGCCTACATCCCATTTTTTAGACGGTGGTTTTCTATTTGGATAGCGCTTGATATATAAATTGCGGGTTGCAGCCGCATTTACGGGGAATTTACCAAAAATAAGCATAAAATCTGTTTTCGCGTTATTTGAAACATCTTACTTAAAATTTAAGTAAATTTAGCTCTTAGCACTTAAATTAAATTAAAGCAAAAGTGATTTTGGCTGCCCTACTATAAGTATGTTGGGTTGCGTAAACTATCTTTAATGGGGACAACTTAGCATCCTGTATATAGCTTGCAATGTTTTAAATTTAATATTTTTTTTGTATTACTATTTTTTATTAATTGCAGCCCTCATAAAAGGAGATACACAGATTTTCAGGCCTCAAAGTAATTTTTAGCAACGCCCCTTTGCTATTGCACGTCATAATCTTTTGTGAACTGAATTGGCTAAGATTTGGTTAGAATTATTGTTCATAGAAAATCTTACATGTATCTTCTGAGTGCGTCCAATGAGCAGGTAATGATGGATCGGGTATGATCCATGTTATATTTCCCGAAAGCTCTTCGTTAAGGGGGTCGTCTGTAAAACTATATGTAAAATTCATAGTAATATCCAGCGGATGAAGGGACATAGTAAATTCTGCTTGCATACAACGATATGGAAGAGCTTCTTCCGAACTTGCATAATATTGAATCACATACCATTTTCCAAGCATCTACAACAAAGCACATAATAGACTTTTTTCAACTATGCAAATTATTTCAAATTGTGTGATTTCCATAGTATGTACTTTTGAATACTATGCTTTAAATTAAAATTTTCATTAAAACATGTTGCAAAAAGGGTGGCACTTTCAGAATGTATAAAGCTTCCTGCTAAAGATTTATTATACAAAATACCTGTTCTAAATCCAGATTTTTTACGGCTTTAACTGTCGGACATTTTATTTTATCATCGGTGGATTGATGAAATGCCGAATTTGCAAAACCAAGCAGAAGTACCACACAAACTGTTTTTATATCCATATTAAACTACTAACGTTACCGTTTAAATCTAAAAGCTAAATAAAGTTCGTTTCCTATTACGGATGTAATCTTATCAACATGCGGAGGCGTAGTGTAGTCATTCTTGACCAGTAAACATAATACTCTAGAGGAAGTAATAATAAATATCTGAAGTTTTGCATAAACACGTTTATTTCTTGTACATTATACAGAGCGCCCCAGAATTAAATTGACCAAATATCAGCATGTGATACTTAACATATTTTTAAAATAAAAATTCTAGACAACCAAATCTTTTATTGTTATATTTTTCTTGTGTGATTTGAAAACTTTAAAAACAATATATTTAAATGTAGTCCTTACAATAAGAAAAAACTCACAGACCACTTTGATCTTAGGGTATACTATTACACCGTATGATTATCAACATGCTTGCTGGAGCTTACTTGCTTAAGCCATATAGTTTATTACATTTACTACAATTATTTAAGTGGATCCTACAGAGACCTGGTTACCAAAAATTGAAAGTATCTTTTTACATCGACAAACTATTATATTCGATTCATGGTCCACGGGGCTTAGGGCCGTCACCTGAACGCTGGAAAACGAAATCCAGCTAATACGAAATACAATACATATAATACACGATAAAGTAAGTGATAACAGAGTTCTAGTATTGTTCTGATTGTCAGAAATCCTGATAAATTTTGAGATTGGGGTTGAGTGAATTCTGTTCTTAAAAGATGGTAGTTCGTAATAAGGTGAACACATTTCACCAAATTCATTCCACATAGGCATATTGTAAAAGATGATAGTTGCACCGTATTGTTGCACTACTTTTAACAATTTTTTTTATCACAAGGTTATGATTTTTTTGATAAATTTTTCGACTTATTTTAACATGGGATATATTAGCTACTAGTTATTAAAAATCGCATTTTGGGTCACTTTGCTAGCCCCTTAATAGTTATCAAAGTATAGTTCAGTTGCTTCTATAATTTTTTATTTGAACGCAAAATATTTATAACTGAATGCATAATTCAACATCGGCAAGGATTGGAATATAAGTTTTCTATAAGTTGTTAAAGTCGTCACAATATTTACAACATTCCAACGTCCTATCAGATTACAATTTTAATAAAATTTTAAATGTAGAAATCTACTCAAAACTCTTCTCAAAACAAGTTTTGAAAAGTGCGGAACCCAAAGAGGAAGTTGCTTACATACTTTCCCTACATTTGTTCATTATAAAAAACTCTGTATGCCTCCAGTAGTTTTTAAAATATTTCGACAAAGTTCCTTTATAACATGTAGTACAGTTTCGAAGAAACTTCAATGTAGGTATATTAAACTGTTGCGAGTAAAAAACTCAGGAATAAACTTTGGAAGTCGAAGACACAAGCAATCTTATAGCCTTAATTCAAGTACTCGTAGAATGATTTTTACGGAACACCGGAATACCACTTTGGCAAAATTTTAGAAAATTTCAATTGCAAGGCGTCTTTGGCACAATTTAATAATATATACATTTTCGCTTGCCTGTACGTATTTCCCGGACTTCTTACACTGTTCAGCCGACTTTTATAACATATTTAAATAAACAGCACAAGGGAAATTGTTTATTAAATATAAATAAAATATATGCAAAAGAAACAACTGAAGTCATTATATATCCGGAGATTTTAATCTCTTAACGTAATATGTACAGTGAACCGATAACCGGTCTCGGTAGTCTAGTGGTTAGCATAGCCTTCAAATCCAAGGGACGCGGGTTCGAATCCGGCCGAGCGGGGAAGAATCTTAAAGTGGGCCTTCTATCGAAAAAAAGTAAAGCAGTAGGTCCTGTGCTACTTCGATCTGCGACATGTTAAAAATCACTGCTAGGGTTGAAACTACCCCAGATGAGCAAAATTCATAGTTAGGGTGTACAATGGGCCAAATGTGGCCTAAGTGCTAAGAGATGGTTGGAAATTCGCGTTCTAGATCTCGCCCAATCAAAACAAACAACAGTGAACTGATAGCACGTTAGAATAGCCATACAAAATACTATTATAAACAAGCAGAGACTATTAATGGAACTATAAGAAAATCCATCTTAAAGTGTTTCCTAGGATTTTGAAAAATCAAATTTCAGTTTCTGTGGGTTTCTATAAAACGAATATTTCTTTAAAATTTCAATTTTGTTTTTTCCATAAAATCAAGACGCGGTAAGGTAAAAATATAAATTAAAACTCAGCAATCTTAAATTATTTAGCTCATGATTACTCTTGATATTATATGTTATTTAGTTTCAAGCATTGAATTTAGTTTTAAACCTCTCAGCGCCGAAAGCTCAAGTTGCGGCAACATAATATACAGTATTAAACAATTTTTTTAATTTAATAGTCAGATTTTGTTACAATAAATCTGCATTTCTCTTAAACACAAGCAAGTCCCCGTCAAAATATTGTCAATTTTAAATATCATTAGTGTACACAGTAATATTAGTTCTGACGTGTTACTACCCATGTTTTCTTAGTAATATCAGTGTTCGGTTTGATTTTAAATGTAAGTTATTGTCTTGCAGTTATTTACCAACTTGTAAAATACAGAGATAATTCAATTTTCTTATCGTTCGAAGAAGTTGGGGTTATTGTTACATTATTTTCTAAACTAGTTTTAATCATAGATCTTGGCTTTGGGGCTTGAAATACTCATTTTCTACTAGTGTTGCCGCCTTATATTTTTAATTAAGTTAACAGCACTAGGTATGTACTCTGCCAGGATTATATGCTGAGCAACTGACGTCGGAAAAGTCACATTTACGATTGGCACAACTGCTACTTTAGACTAGTTCGAAGAGACGTTGTCATGAAGCAGTAGAACTCTGATAGTTGAGTTACCCAAAGATTTCTTGCTAGATTTTTCACGCAATTCTCCTTACCAAGTTGGCGTAATGTTCTCTAGTGATTGTGGCATTTGACTGCAGGTACCTACCCAATTACGAGCTTTTCGGCATCCTAAAAATCGGCGCCAGTATTTTACCACATTGGAACTGAAATTTTTTCCGCATTGGAAGTTAAGTTATATATTTATTCCATGGGCGCTTATGTCGTTTGCCGATCCCAGTATGAATCCATGTTTTGCCAGTGCTTATAAGGTGGTGCAAAACTGCCTAAGATGCTGTTCCGTAGAGCAACATTTTCCATGAAATATTCCAGTCGTTTTTCTATCTATCTGTGGCTTATGGATTTCGGTTTCCAAGCCTGTTCTTTGCCGAGGGCGGTGGCGAACCGCCTGTACGATGACCAAGGGGCGCCGGTCCATTATACTTCTTTTGCTTTCTTTACTATCTGTGCCCATTCTTTCCTGTCTTTACTTTTTTGCTTCAGTTTTCATATACCATTTCTCTTAAATCCTCTTCCACTAGGTCCATCCATCTTTTCCTCGGGCACCCTTTCCCTCTATTACCGTCCAACTTCCCGTGTAAAGCTCTTTTTGTATATCTTTCGTTTTCCATACGGCTTATATGTCCCAGCAAACTTATCCTTCTACTTTTTATTTCTATCATTATACTCGGCCTTTCAAATAATGTCATTAGCTCTGTATTTGTCCTTATTCTCCATATATTATTTTCACACACCGGAGCATATATCCTTCTTAACACTTTCTGTTCCCATATTCCCAACATGTCTTCATCTTTTTTCGTTAAGTTCCATGTCTCGGAGGCATACATATCTACCGGTCTTATTACGGTTATATAAATCTTATTTTGGAGTTTCTTGAGAGTTTCTTTGATCTAAACATTTCACTTAATGCATAAAAACATCTATTGCCAGCCAGAATTCTGGCGTTTACATCTAATACTGTTTCATTTTTTGCCGTGATTATTGAGCCTAAATATTTAAAGCTATCAACTTGATCAAATTTTTCTTGATTAATTATAACTTCTCGGTTTCCTCCGGCTGTTGCATTGTTTCGTGATGTTATCATGTACTTTGTTTTCTCGGAGTTTATTCTTAGTCCTATACCTTCTGCACTTCTTTAAAGACTACATATATTTCCTCCAAATCCTCCCTCCTCCTACTTATTACGTCCACATCATCTGCATGCGCTAATAGTTGGCTACTTCTATTAAAGATGTTGGGTTGATTGGTAATTTTCTTTCTACTTTTTCTAGGGCTAAGTTAAATAAAGTTGTTGATATTGAGTCCCCTTGTCTCAGCCCTTGCTTGATATCACATTCTTCTGATAACTGGTTTTGTATCCTAACTTTGGCTTTAGTCTCTGTCAAACACATCCTTACGAGCCTTCGGTAATTTTAATTCTTCCAATACTTCATACAGCTTACTTCTGATTATGGAGTCGTACGCCTGTTTAAAATCTATAAATAGGTGGTGTAGGTTTGTATCGTATTCATAGAATTTTTCTAATTTTTGTCTCAACGTAAATATCTGGTCTATTGTAGACCTACCACTCCTAAAACCGCACTGATATTCCCCCACTTCTTTTTCCATATATATGTTAAGTTTTCTCCGCACCAAATTGCTAAACAATTTATAACTTACATTTAATAGGGATATACCCCTATAATTATCACATCTAGTCTTGTCCCCTTTTTTGTGCAGTGAGCTGATGATCGCCATTTTCCTGTCTTTTGGCATATACTCTTCTTCCCAAACTGTATTTATTATATTATATATCTCACGTTTTATTAAGTCAACACCGTATTTAATTAGCTCAATCGTTATTGTATTTTCGCCCGGGGCTTTGTTGTTTTTCATGCCATTAACCGCTTCTTCAAATTCCTCGTAAGTTAGTGATTCCATTGTAGGTTCATCCTGATTTTGCATTATTTCTTCCTACTGGTTATTAGCCATACCCTGTACATTCAGTAGGTTTTCAAAATAATCCTTCCGCCTCTTTATTATCATTTCCCCTTTCCCAATTATTTCTCCGTCCTCGCCCCTACATAGTGTCGTTCTCGGTTGGAACCCTTTATTTTGGTGGGACACCTCTTTGTAAAAATGCCTTACTTTTTTTTATGTCCATTGCACTCCATCTCTTCTAGTTTCTTTTGCTCCCAGACCCTTTTCTTTTTACGGAGTTCTACTTTAATTTCTCTTACTTTACTGTTATATTTCTCCTTTCATTCTTGGGTATTTTCCTTTAACATGCTTGGTCCTAACTTATTTCTTTCCTCTATTATTTCGTGGCATTTTTCATCGAACTAGTCTTTTTTTCTTTTGTTTTTCTTTTCGCCTAGTACTTCTTTTGCCGCTTCTGTTAAGATTATCTTAGCCTGTCCCCACTTTCCCTCCACACTCTCTTCTTATTCTTTCTTCTTTCCCTCTAGCTTTTTTTGTAATGCTTCCACATACCTCCGCTGTACCTCTTGATCTATGTTTAGTAAAGACAATAATTCTATCATCTAGAATTTTTTTGGCGTAAAAAAAGTTCGAAACACTTATCTCCTTTACGACGCAGCATTTTAACAAATTTACTAGTTGATCTGGAGGTAAAATAACCTTAGTTTTTCGCACATGTTTAGAATAACTCTGTATAATCTAGTATTTATACATTATATTATTCTGTTGTTTTCATGTCGCTCCGTATGTAATGAATGTTGAAAACAGAATATTAGAACAAGCAGTTTTTAAGTGACCCCATTGTAGGACTCCTTGAAAATTATAACATTTATTTATTATTTTTTAAACCTGCTAACCCAAACTGCTATAACAAGTACGGAAAAGTATTGTCCCTTTCCCAAAGTTATGTCAAGTAATATTTATATGTGAAAATATATATATATATATATATATATATACAGGGTGAGTCTGCTAAGACGAATCAGCTTGACATCTCGATTATTTGAAATACACTGCTCAACAAAATTAGGGGAAAACTTCTTTAGCCGTACATGGTTTTTCAAATTAAAGACAGACGCAAGTATCAACTTTAGTATATTGTTCTTTCTACATTACTTAACAAGATACAAACAACAAATATGTTCTAATTAAACGGGTTTCTTGAGTAACACCAAACTATTGAGAAGACTACCAAAATCGAAATGTGTTTTATCACTTAAAATGTTTTAGAAATTCTGTTAACGCCCGAATACCAAGCTTTAGTAGCGCGTGTGCCCTCCATTAGCTTCAATAACAGCCTGGCAACGTCGAGGCATGCTGCGAATAAGACGTCTTAACATGTCTTGTGGTAAATTTCGCCATTCTTCCACAAGGAGCTCAGCCAACCCCTGAAGAGTCTGAGGTGCAGTAGGACGCTTTCCAATGCGCCTGTCGAGTAAATACCAAACGTGTTCGATGGCATTTAAGTCTGGACTCATGGCTGGCCACCCCATCACTAGGATTTCTTGTTCCTGGAAGAAGTTCGTTGTTAAATTAGCGGTATGAAGTCTACAATTATCCTGTTGTAGGATGAAGCCATCGCTGAAAATGTTCGCAAATGGCACAACATGCTCTTGAAGAATGGTCTCAACATAAATTTGTGCGTTGAGACGTTGGGGAACGACAACCAAGTCTGTGCGACCGTCTATACTAATGCCACCCCACACCATGACCGATCCAGCTCCGAATCGGTCCACTTCCTGTATACACGCGGCAATGTATCGCTCTCCAGGACGTCTGTACACTCGTATACGACCATCTCAACGAGTTAGACAAAACCGCGACTCGTCTGTAAAAAGCACAGACTTCCAGTGTCGAAGCTGCCATTGCACATGTTCGCGTGCAAAGCTTAGATGGCTAACTCTGCGATTCCTGCTCAAGCGAGGAGCTCGCACAGGCCTGCGAGAAGTCATATTGACTTCTTTAAGCCGTCTCCTAACCGTCTGATCGGAAATTGTCACACCGGTGGAATTTCGAAGTAGATTTTGTAGCTCACGAGCAGTAGCAGTTCGTCGGCGAAGACAAGAATTAACAATATACCTGTCGTCCCGAGGGGCAGTTTTTCTTTCACGGCTTTGTCCAGTTCTCCTGGAATATCTACTCGTTTCTTGGTACCTATGCCAAGCTCTACAGATAACAGATGGAGTTTATTGGAGCTGGTTTGCTACATATCGTATAGATCGCATCTTCAAGCAAAGCAACAGCCCTCGCGACTTCAATTTCACTTAAATAACGCATTTTGGACTCAGAAGCATTGAAAAAGTCAAAACTGACAGTTTTACTGTATCCAATAACTTATTTGATGAGTTTCAGATGTTGCTTTGTGGTCAAAAATTACTTTGTTTTGAGACTTTCTTTACGTTTTGGCGTCTACGATGTTAAAGAGCAAACGAGTTACCGTAATTCTTTTTGCACTTTGTCAATAAAGGTCTAGAGAATAATATAACAAGAAAAAATGCTGCTTCCATCATTTGCTGGAAAACTTATAGGCGCTCAAAAAAGTGTTCCCCTAATTTTGTTGAGCAGTGTATAACGAAAAATATTTTTGGGCAGATTGTAATAGCCCCCTAATTTAAGCTTTGAAAAATTAAAGGAATTCGTCGAAAGTCAGTTTGAACCGATTGAAAACTCCCCTCGTACCTTTATGGTACTTAGACAGTAAACTGTGCCTGCAACCATAGAAAATGTAATAAAAGTGTAGTCTATTTGCTGAAGCTCAATCGGTAAACAATATTTAGTTACTTCTACTAAACCCCAACTTTACGGTCTGGAAAGCGTGCTACTAGAGTTCCATGAAAAGCCGCCTCTTAATATTCGCAGGGACATGTCGTACAAGCACGATTGTACATCAGCGTACTTTAGTTGGACTAGAAGGCAGTTTATAGATGTTACTTAACCGGTAGATCGGAAGTTTCTTCTACTGATCAGGGAGGTCGCCTGACCTAAATCCAATGGTTTTTGTTTCCTTTTGGGAGCATTTATATAGTTTAGTTTATGCAACACAAATGGAGAATGAGTTATTCCAAACAATCCAAATTGTATGTAACAGTATTTGACAAACACCCGGAATATTCCAGCAGGTTTCTGAATCATTGGTTCATCGAGGTCACCTTTGCAATGATCTAAAAGGTAGAAATTTCGAACAGTTTATCTAAAATGACCACAAACCATTGATAAAGTAAGCAAAGCCTATTGTTTAACAAAATGTAATAATTACGATTTGTTATTAGTTAGTAGAGACTACCGTTGACTGAAAAACTAAAATCTATATTTTTCGGTGAACGTCACTTTTTAGTTGATTTCTTATTTTTGTGTGTCTCTGTATAGCAAATAACATTGTAAAGACGGAAACAAAAAATGTAAATATGTAGGAAACATCGTTAATTAATGCCGCTATTGTCGAAGTATCGAAAAAAGTGGTCGGGTTGATATAATTTCCAAGGGCAGTAACTCTGTTGAAGTGTTTTCAGATCCGCGTCCATAATAACATTTTTCCTAATATCTAAACCTAGAACATTACGTCTCGTAGTTTGTCGGTGTAATTTTTAAACGCCCTATATATTGAAAAAATACTTTCAACATCCCTTTTAGTAATGCTGTAATACTGTATGTATTGTAAAATTGTTTAATAAAGGTATAATGTTGAATAAAGTACATGCTACTAATTTTTTAATTTAGTGTTATATGTATTTTCATTTCCCAAATCTGTCTTGAAAACTTTGTTTAGAAATAAATAGGTAAATTGACTGCATCAAATTGACATACATCACAAGGAGAAGATAAAGGCAACTCTTTTAGTTGCAAGAGTCTCCTAATCGCTTTTGGTAACTGCTATGGAATAAAATTCAACAAATTATTAGTCTAGAGTTTAGACTCTACTTCGTTGGAAAGTTGATAACAAACTGATATGAGTGAATGGTAATGTATTACAATTCTTGACTTAGAAGCGACATCAAATCTACTAAATATACAGGGTGATTCATTATCCTCTTTACAAACTTTGCTAATGAATACTAGATGTAATTTCATGAAGAAAAATTCTTATGAAAGTAGGTTTTAACTTTCTTTGTTAAGAAGTTATAGGGTTTTTAAAATAATTATCTTCTTGAACACTAAAAAAAGTTGAAAAAACGTTTTATATGGTCAGACGAATACCATTCTTAAGCGACGGTATTAATAATTTCCACAGTGACCATATTTGGTTTCTGGACAATCCACGTGCAACCAGAACGCGTAATTTCCAGCAGAGATTTAGTGTAAATGTTTGGGGTGGTTTATTTAACAGAATACTATTTGTAAATGTATTTGATGGAACTTTAAATGAAGAGAGGTACCGTAACTTTTTGAGTACCACATCTTTTGATCTTCTGGAAGACGTTCCACTCCACCTGATAACGGAGGTCCTATACCATAGCCATCTAGATCAGCCGACTTAAATCCTTGAGATTTTTATTTATGGGGTCACTTCAAGCAACTTGTTTATGCCGTGGAAATAAATGATCGTCATCAATTATTGCAAAGGATTCGAGATGCTGAAACTAATATTAGAAATAATATGTATTTATTACGCGTACAAGAGAGTCAGTTCCTCGTTACCAGTTGTGTATTCAGGAGAATATTTTAATTTTTGAACATTTACTGAGGTCTCTGTTGTTTTCTGTTTATTACAATAAATGTTTTTGATTTTTTTTTTAAATATGAATACTCATTAATGTTTAAAAAGATAATTATTTTAAAAACCCTATAACTTCTTAACAAAGAAAGATAAAATCTACATTTATAAGAACATTTCTGCATGAAATTACATCTAGTTTTCATTGCCAAAATTTGTAAAGGGGCTAATAAATCAAGCTGTATAATAATAATTTGTTCCAATTTTAAACTCACTTTTCAGCAGTTTTCGTTATCTACAACGAAGCTACTCCAACTCCCACATTTTACCAAAAATGTAGAAGTTTTAAATTTGTCCTTATTGTATGAGCGAGCAGCGCCAAATTAATATCTAAAAAATGTTAATGCACAATAGCGGAATTGTAAATTTCTTCATAATTTTAACATCGTGGTCAGTCGAACACACTACATAAATTAAAGTAGGCCAAGGCTTCGATACATCCAGTTAATTAAAAAAAAAACGTATCAAAGCTAACTTGGGCTATGCGGAGACTTGTTACGTGAACTTCCTTCCTAACAGACGCGTAGGCGTAACTGGATAGATGATAGTAAATGAATGGTGTGTTTTTCATTCGATCGTAGGTGGGGATAGAACTAGAAACATTTAAACTAATTATGCCACATAATATAAAGAAGAGGCTGAACATAATTATTAAGAAATATTCAGTGCATGCAGAGGTCGATGATCATGGTAATTCATGAAGGTTTACAATATTTAAATATATTTTCTGTAGAAACAAAATGTGAATAGAAAATTATAATAAGCGTATTTTAGTAAATAGTATGTATTCCTAAAATAACAAAAGTTATATTGGACATGAAGTTATAATTATATTTAATTACGTAGGTATGTAATTCTAGGTAAATGTGTAGTCAGTGGTGGCAAAGGTAAATAACCGAAAGAAGTAAATAACAACTTCCTAGCATATATGTAGTTTATTCCTTCTACGCACATTTTTCAGTTATCTATATTGTCAAAATAACATATTAATTATCTCAGTAAAATATATCTTTTTTTCTGTAAGTAGAAAGACACTTTTCATTAGAATCGAAAGTAGTACATATTGTTTATGGTAAACATGTACTCATGAATTGTTTCTTAAATTCTAGAACGAAATTTCCCTATTGTAAAGAACAAAAGTTTAATAGCTTTGTTGACCATTACCCTGTACAGGATATAAATAAATGTAAATCAAGAACTACACGTGCAAAAATTTGAACGACAGTTCTAAATTTACCGTATCTAGTATCATTCTTAGCATGTTTAAAATATTTTAGTTATATAACGGTTTCTCTTACTTAATTGCTGTAAAACCTAATATTGAAACTAAATTTAGATTTTAATGTTTCTTGGATGTAGATTTCCGAATGCCAGCTTCTCCGTGAAAGGCTGACAATAATTTAAAAGGAAATCCATCACACAAATCTAGGTAATGTGGCCAATATTTTCATATACTCCAAGCTAATTATATTTAACAATATCGATTATTTGAATTTTGTTAAATGAGCAGAACCGAGTAAACTGCACGTGAAATTTAACGACCGTGTTAGATTATTTCTTAATTAATTAAATTAAAATTAAATTCAAATTTAAATTATAGATTTTATAATGTTTTACGTCGTTTTGGTCAACGATCAAACTTTGATTAAGTGTTAAAAACCATTCTCCAAAATACGATGGCCGCTACATGCCATGTATATACAGGGTATTCCCAAAACGTGGCGTCAAATCTGACGTGTTGGAGGGAGAGGGCCAAGTGGAAAAATTCTAAAATCATATGTCTGAAAATGTTTTATTAAAATGATATAAGGAAAATACTAACAAATCACAAGTTACAATCAATGTTCGAAATATCTTCCTCCTGCGCAACAGGCTTCAACTCATCAGATTGATCGTTATAGCACTCTTTCAAATACTACTGTAGTGTTTCGGATATGTTTAAATGCGTCTTGAATACGCTACCAGAGCTTGACCTCAGTTTCAACCACTTGCGGGGTTAGATCTGGTGACCTGGTAGGCGATATATACACTGCGTACGATATACAGGGTGGTGAATTTTTCGATGCTCACCACTGGCATCTCGAAAACGGTAATAACATAATAATAATAAATTAGAGAAAAGTTGCGCTTGAGAATCTGAAAAGATATTTGGATATTTTGATTCGTTCTTGATATATCACGAAAAAACTGAAACCCTACCATTGACGCTATTTCAATTAAACTTGGTAACTTCTAGATTTCAAGCTGCGATAGTCAACTTTTTTATTTCCTATGCCCGCTATATTGAATTATCGCACCATTAGATGGACAAAAAAATTGCATTTCTAAATTGGTAACCAATATAACTTTTTTCTTCCAAAAGCTTATTGAAATTTGAAAATGTGTATAAAAATTTTATAAAATTGCGTAGGCTTGAAAAACAACTGAAACAATACTTAAAGTAACAGATTGTATTACTAATTGTCATTTAAACTATTTCATGCTGAAAAATTTTATTGTATAAGATAACAAGATGACAAATTCAAAAACATCATGATGATTATTTAAATTATTCAAAGTGCGCCGTTATTTATGATGCAGAGATTAGTGCTCAAATTCATTTGATCCATTGCTTTTTGTATAGTTTACCTTGGAATGTCGAAAGTCGAAGGCATTTTCGATTTTGAGGCGAAGATGTCCGATATTTTCCGTTGCGGATGCATACACAGAGTCTGTTACATTGCCCCACAGAAAGTAATCTATAGGCGTTAAGCATGGTGATCGAGTAGGCCAACGACCAAGGCCAAACGAGCCAAGCCATGAATTTTGGAAACGTGTATCTAAATAATCTCGAACAATACGGGCGTTGTGTGGGCCAGCTCCGTCTT
The DNA here is from genome assembly GCA_014611495.1 of Limonius californicus. Classification (NCBI taxonomy): domain Eukaryota; kingdom Metazoa; phylum Arthropoda; class Insecta; order Coleoptera; family Elateridae; genus Limonius; species Limonius californicus. The sequence goes on along the minus strand of JABXWE010002488.1, from coordinate 27,693 downwards.
GCTGGTCCCACTCATGCTTTTGAAGGGTTACTAATGAAAATTTGTCTAGCATATCTACTGAAGTTGTTTGAAAAAAATACAAATATCCAGGCCCATCTAAATGTCCATCGATAAAAAAAGGATGCATAACCGCATTATCTAAAAAGACATCCCATATGTTCAAAGAATATGGAACTTGTGGCCTACTCTCTCTTAGTAAATGGGGATTCTCTGTTGCATAGTGATGAAGATTTTTTCTGTTAAACATTCCCAAATTTGTAAACAAAGAATCATCAGTTCATTATATTTTCCTGAAAAAATGTGGTTTTGACTGCAGTTTTTTTCGAAATCAATAACAAAAGTCCAATCTTTTATTACCATCACCAGGATGAAGAGTTTGTACAGGTGTGAATTATAATCATGGTACTTATGTTTTTTGTTGATTTTGCTTATATATGAATCATCAATACCACACTCTTGCGAAATTTTTCGGCTAGAATTCTGGATTAATCGTTAATTGAACCAGTACATTCGCTTCAATAGTAATAATTCCTTTTCTATACGGCCCTCGCGGTCTTATAAACCTGCTACAAACAGCCAAATTTCTGGAAATCTTTGCAAACTCTGTCCGGTGGGCTTGCTGTCCCTCTGGATACAACTTTGAAAATTTAAATAATCATCTGATATATTGGAATTTGTTATCTCGTTATTGTTAGACCAATAAAATGTTTGCAGTAATTAAAGAGTTTAGATGACAATTACAATTACAATTACAATACATTCTCGTACTTTAATTATGGTTTCAATTGTTTTTGAAAGCCCAAACGTTTCTATAAATTATTTACTCAAATTTTCAAATTTCAAGAAGTTTTTCGAAGAAAGACGTTATGTTGGTTACTAATTCGAAAAGATAATTTTTTGTCTATCTAATGGTGTGACAATCCAATATGGCGACTATAAGAAAAAAAGGTTGACTATCGTAGCTTGGAATCTAGAAGGCCTAGAAAATTTTTGTTAATGTCATTCAACTCACAGTGACCAAAACCATAAAGTTTGATTGTAATAGCCTCCATGATAGGGAAGATCATAATTTATTTTTAAAATCACATGTTTCAGTTTTTTCGTGATAAATCAAGAACTAATCAAAATATTCAGGATTTCTTTTCAGTTTCTCAAGCGCAACTTTTCTATAATTTAACCGACCTCCTATCTCTTGCCGTTTTCAAGATGCCAATGGTGAGCATCGAGAAATTCACCACCCTGTATGGCAGAGAAAATCCGACGTGTTAAACATGAAATAAGGACCTCTAGCTGACTGACGCATGTAACTCCGTATCAAAGCATTTTCGGATATATATTAAACGAAACATTTTTGATCTACTGAGCCTCCCCAACACACGGTATAAATTTGGCCCCAAGTACTAAGAAGAGTCAAAAATAGATATACCTTGTAGATTCAAACATGCATCACTTACGATATTGGTGTTTGGTACAAGAATGACATATATAGGCAAAATTAACTTCCATTTCTATGAAAATTTTTATTTTATGCTATGAAATACAATTTTTTTAGAGAATTGTGGATTCATAATTCCCATCCCACTCAGCTTACCCCAGCTCAACATATTTGGTGCTATACAGAGGTCTAACAAGCCGCATCCTTGAAAAATCCCATGCCCCAACAATAGACACCACAAACACCCTGGGAAAATGCTGTGTTCAGGATTTGAACCTGAGCGACTTCGGTAGAATAACTCTGAAGTTAAGCGCCGCGTCCACTACTCTACCGCGGTCCCCTAAAAATACAATATTGTGGTCATACAAATATTTTCAGTTTTCACTAGTACATATTATGTTTAATAAATAGTCAACTGAAAATCCTTTATCGACAGAAGATAGGAAGTATAAGCTTATATTTTTTATGTGTCATGTTTAGTATGGCATTTTCATTAACTATATTGCTAGTTAATTTATTATAATGGTACTATGTCAACTGATATTTACATTTTTGAAGAACCTACATGGAAGACAACCAGTCTTCTTCTTAGTGTGATTTATCTCTTATGAGACGTAGCAATCTTTTCTCCTGTGCCTGTGTTGTATATTTGTAAAGTACCACAGACGTATAAGACCTACAGCTTAACGTGGGCTGATTTGCGAAGGAGAACGGCCGTTTAAATCGTATACCGGGAATTCAACCCCAATTCTTCTAACACGCTGAACTCTAACCCCTGACCGCTGGAAGACTGGTTAGATAAAATTAACTTTCCAAATAAAACATTATCTACAAAAGAAGATACGACAAGCATAGAGCTGAACTCTATGTCCAGTAATAGTATTTTCAATAGTTTTAATTAACAATTATTGTTTATTCATTTTTTTGGTGGAAATTAGGTATAATTAAATAAGGTTAAATAAGGTTATGAATAAGATTAATTGTACATGTGTATGATATGTTAAAAATTACTACTACCTATTCAAAAAATTTAACAATTACACATAAAATTGCAAAGTTGCTATTATTTCCGGTTAAACCAGAGGTGTCGTTAAAAACTGAATTTCAGCGCCGAAGTGATCGTAAAAACACCAAAGCTTCTTTCACTTAACCTACTTCTTAAATCTAAAAATAAAACAGTTAGCCGTGGCGGGCTATAATTGGCACCCTGTATATATCTTATTTTATTTAAGACTGCATATTGTAGTAAGAAACACATGCTGTTTGATCAGTACCCTTTAAACGAAACTAAATACCATAGAGTAGGCCGAATCCCATTAATATTTCTGCTAAGCGTTGACCAAGTTTTAGCAAAGGATGTACAAAAAGTATATGCCACACACATTTACTAAAAGCCAGCTTATCCTGTTGCAAATCCTGCTAGGAAGACCCTCTGCAATTCGAGCTGTCCACACTGAGTCAAGGTCAGTCAACATTCCGATGCGTTGCCAACCTCCTTACTGACCTACTATTTTCACTTCCTGCATCTTGGCCTCCTCGGTGTCCGCCGATAATTTGGTAGACCCACAGGAGCCTCTTACTTAATGAAAAAACTGTGAGGCTAAGTTTACAACGTTGAACAAGTTTGGTTTAACATGTTTATAGATTATCGAGAAACATTTAAGCGTCGCATGACACAACTTGAACTTGCCCATCAATTATACACGCAAACAAAATTTAGAAACATCGTCATGCGAAAATGTATGTAGAAATTAGTTGTTAATTAAGCTTGAATTCGTATAATAAAAGCAGGAGTTTCACTAGAAAAATTGCTTTGGGGGCGCATTTTCTATATGTATATTGAAGTCCATGACTTCAGGATATAGAAATATATAGATATATGCTCGGTGTAATCTATAAGTATTTGAAACTCTAGAATTCTGTAAATTTTAATGTTTAAAAAGTAACTTTGTATTAATTATTAAGTAATGTAACCGGGGGCAGGTGTAAGCGGTGGTTGACGGGGCATAAGCCCAAACTCTTACTCCGAAAATATGCGTGACAATAATCATCTAATATTCACGATGTCTTCTGATTGCTTTTTTCTGAAAGAGTGAAAAAGGAGTTTAATAGCCCAACAAAATTAAATTGAAATTATATTATTGTGTATGACTTCTAAAAATGTTCTTAAATAAAATAATGGTATATAAAGCAGCTAAAACTGTTGCATACAATAGACAGTAGGATCTCTACATCAACAAAGCGAAGGTTTTCAGAGTAGCGTATTCTGATATTTTAGATCCTCACAATGGAGGAAAGTTGAATAGTTCCAGTACATAACTGCTCGTTTTTTATTTATTATCTGTTTGCCAATCCTACTGAAAATTAACTTCCTTTTACTACTTGCACCTATGAACTGCAATTTTTAAATGATAGGTTTGGACGATAATTGGGGAAATGAGCAATTCTAAATTTCCTGATCTAGTAACTTGAGCAGGTAGGTTTTTCAAGCGCTACCTTTAAAACAGTGGAGAACTACTAGTTCTTCTTTGCTAAAGCGGTCATTGCAGTATGCAGATATCATTTATGTGTATGGATTTTGTAATGGAAACACTCGTCAAGCAGTGAGAGAACACCAGCAAAGGTCTAATGGTTGACCACCACGATTCCCAGAGCTACATCTCTTAGGTTGTTTTTTAAGATACATCAAACAACGTGTATATCAATAGAAGTTAACACCCGTCAGCAATTATTGGAAAAGATTCAAGAAGCATCCAATACCGTACGGCTAACAGAATCTTTGATTTGTCGACGTGAGCCGTGTATTCAAGGGGAATATGGACATTTCGAACATTTATTATAACTTTTAAACTGAATTTGTTGAACGTTAATTTTTTATTTAATTAGACTCTGTTAAATTAATAAAAAAGTTTTGCAACTTCTTAACTAAGACAACTCGGATCTATGCTATTATAACATTTTGTTTGTCGTAAAGCTAATAAATTATCCTGTATAATAAATATTATACATCTATTAACAATTATTTAATTTAAAATGTAAACGATAAACATACATAGATGAGAGAGAATTGAAAGAAAGCGAAGAAACATGGAATCTGAGGAAAACCCTTACACGGACGTTATCTATAAATAAGGTCTCGTGTACAAACAGAATCTGTTTGATTCTCACATAATCGTACTCTGTGTTACATCCATTACAGATTAAGTAGGACCGTGTAAAAAGAACCGGCAAAACCGAAAAAACCCAAGTGTTGCCTAATGTTTACCGTTTTCCTAAAATATCTTTTAAATTATTTTGAATAAGTGCAGATGATTACAAATTCTAGCAACATATTTTTATTGTGAAGAAACCCGTATGGTATGCATAATATGTATCATATAATGTATCCGACCGACTCTATTTAGAATAAAGCTTGTTACTTTTATTTAGATATGAGGTACAAGTTCCAGTATAGTCATAGCCGTTAAGTCAGAGTTTGTAGCTTTATGCATTAAACATGTATAACTTATATAGCACACACACACACAAGAATAATACGAGATAAAATACACATGACAAAAGGAATTAGACAAAGAAACCCACTTATCCCTTTTTTATTTAACATAATCATGAACGAAATAATGAAATTAGCATTGAATAAATGCGAAAGAGGCTACCGCATGGGAGAAGAAGAAATTCGTTTAATTTGTTACGCACACGACGCACCCTTATTGTCGAAAACGAAGCAATAACAATAAGCAAGGAGCCGTTAAGAAGTAAGTTGGAGATTAATGGAAGTACTGTGGAGAAAGTGATGCCATTTAATTATTTAGGAACCACTATCACAAGCCACGGAATCTTAATGAGAAAAGTGGTACATCAAGCACAAAAAGCAACTAAAGTATCCGCATGCCTAAATAATACCATATGGCAAGACAGATATCTGAGTAGAGAATCTAAAGTAAAAATCTACAAGTCAGTCATAAGGCCAATTCTAATGTATGGAGTTGAAACAAGACTGGATATAGTTACAACGAAACAAATTCTACAAACTGCAGAGATTAACACACCACGAAAAATAGAACGAGTAACTAAGCGAAACCACATAAGAAGCGAAGATATCAGAGCAAGATGCAGTATCCATAAAATAGGGGAATGGGTTGAAGTAAGAAGAAACGCATGGAACCAACATGCATCAAGAATGCAAAACAACAGAATCGCGAAGATAGTAAGAGACTTACGACCCAGAGGAAGGGGGTCCCAGGAAGACCACAAATAAGATGGAGGACTCTCTGGAATAAACAAGTTAATTTAGCTTATATGGAAGAAGAAGAAGAACTTATATAGAATTTATTAATGTTTATCAAGAAAATCATCCGCCTATTTTTACCAGATGCGATAGATTTAAAGAAACTTATAAGAAGTTCGTAATCTCTGCAGATGTTAAGTAAATATTTTGTGCTCGAAAGTAATACCTAATTGTAATTCCTTGTAAACTTGCTAAAAAGCTTCGTAATCATGTTTCTGATAACGTTAAATAAGACCAATTAATACGAGTTCTCAAAGAAAAAATCATTTTTATTTTAACAGAAATAGATAACCATTCATCCAAACAAATGGGACTGCAACTCACACAGAATATTACTCTCTATGCAACAAACTCGTTGTTGTAATAATGATGGTTGATTACAAAAAAAAAGAACAGCGAACAGATGATGTCCTTATTTCGTAGATTGCGTAAAAATTACCGAAGATACGTGTCAGCAATTTAAAATACCGTTTACCTGACTGTCACTTAACTCAATGAATCTTCTGGATGTTTTCGTAATCTTCCAATGACTGTTTTAAAAATTCCAGTAGATAACACCGAGTGCAGACAACCAAACAGTCACTATTACCATCTATTAGTGTAATTTTGGTTTCGTGAAATGCCTTGGTGCTTCATTTTTGTCCAAATTGTGCAGACCGTTTTGTAACTGCGTATATTTTGGTTTTCGATCAGTTCTTGTGGCACCCACTCGTCAAGTTCTTTGATTTTCCTAGCTCTTTTAAGTGACCAATAACTGTTGGATTCTAACTTTTATGCAAACTCTAGAATTATTGTGCCTGGTTTTGGAGCCACCATCGCACTTTATGCTCTTTGGCAGTACCCACACTAAAAGCATAGTTCAGATTTTGGGCAGTTTCAGCTGTTTACCCACCGTTTTGTACATATACAAAAAAAATTGCTCGTATTTGTTTCTTATACATTTTCAACTCAAAAGCTAAATTGAAGCAAAATTAACAATAAAATCAAAATATGCTATTCAAATACAGACCGCAAAATGCACTTTCAAATGATTTTAACACAAACACAATGTAATTACACTTACATGGAAAATAACTGAGTTTCAATTGCAGCAAACAAAATCCGCAGTTATCTTCCTACCAACCTTATAGCTCCAAAAATGAAGTTTTAATCTGAGCTAATGAAGTTGTTGCAAAAACAAAAACGATGCATGGACCTCGCCAGTTAATCTTTTAATCTCTAACTAAACCATGTTAACTATTCGACCAGTATTTTAGGAAATTTATTGTCGATGTTAGAAGCCAAATAAAACATTCAATATATGTATATTACATTACTCTTTCTCTAGCAGTTCCGTTTAATGTCAAAACCAGATTAAATTATTGTTTTTATAAAAAATATTAAAACATAAAATGTCCAATAGTGGTTATTACAAGTTAGTTATTACAAAAAAAAGAAAATAAGAAACCATAAACAAAACCACAACTAAGTGATTTGTGTTAGTGGATAAGTATGTACACACATACTATGCCCTGTATTATTGTTAATTGAGACTTAACTTCCCCAGGATATCAGCATCTGAATATTATCTTAAATTCAACGTAACCAACTGCATGAACCCACCCTTTGTATATTTATTTGCAAAACGCAATGTGTAAACGTTTAGATAATAAGTTTATATACGTGTATGTAAATGTATCTGTATTTTTAAGTTAGTTATACTATTAATTTGATTTTCAACCATACATGTAACTCCGTGCTTGATAAAAATTATTATTTTTAATTATCAAGTTTCGTTAAACTAAATTTGTGTGAATGCTGTTGGGCATATTATTAGTAAACTTTAAAAGAAGTGGAGTAAATCCTTCAAATTTAAATCATTTGGAATTAATTACACGTAAATATGGAACTTTGTAGATGTTCTGACGAATTTACCAAAAGAAAGCACACATAATGAAAAACAAGCAATGCTTTCCAAATAAGAGCATATCTATATTTTTGTAGAAGTTTCGGAAGCCAAACCCATAGAAAGGCTCCGAAATGTCGGCAAAAACCGCGTAAAAACTATAACCTTCTCGTACTATATTATGAGAGAATGTAATAAAACATCTGCATGCAGAAATCAATTTTGTGCATGCTTCATTCAATTCTCGGTTACAATATTCGAATACACTTTGAAGGCGAGCGATTCACCACTTGATTTAAAAGCTACACACTACAATTGGTTTCACGGCTACCTGCGTAAGCAACAGGTAAAATGTTCAAGCAAAGTCAGTTACTAACAAGACATCACATTGCAATACTTCCAATACTTTAGAGCAGTTGTTCTCCTGGGGGGGGGGGGGGGACGAAATAGGGTTGAGGGGACCAAGGGAGGATCTCCAAAATAAAACAAAATGCCTTTTCAAGTCATTTAGTTCTGCCTAAACAAACAACAAACAAATAAATCAAACTTAAATTATTCAAATTTTCAATAAATGCAAGAACCTAAACATAAATAACTGTAAACATAAAAACAAGTTGCAAAGTAAAAACATGTGATGTATGTGCCTGTTTTTCAGAAACTAGCTTTTCAAATCTTTTTTTCATTCATTCATACTACCGTTCCCCCCCGGAACCGCTTTCGCATTACTTCAGGGGGGTTGCGGGCGTCCCTTACATGCTAGCCGTTCATTCAACATGCGCCCTAAACTTAACTAAGTGAACTACGGTCATCGCCTCAGCCGGGGTTCGACCACGCGGCCGATCGGACGGCATTACACTGTGACCTCGACTGGCAGCACGTATTCGCACTGCCCCACCGAGGTCCCTAGCTTTTCAAATCTAGTATCTGAATTCGATACATACACAATAATATTATTTTAAGTTCGAGGCAATCTCTTACTTCTATTTTGATGGCAGTCATAGATGAGAAACTTAATTCGCACAAATATGATGTAGCAAATGGCACCAAACACTTTATAGCTTTGTCCACAAGTCCAAAATTGGTCTGGGAAAAGAAGTCTAGTTTCAACATTCCATTACACGATGTTTCAATAAGGTTTTTCATGTTTGTCGCAATTTCAGCTTGTTCAATGGAATTGTCTAAAAACGGATTCAGTATCTTTCTGTAATTGTCATAACTGATTTGAATCTCTTTGGGAAAATAGTCAATGAGCTGTTGTTTTAAGTGGTGTAAAACTAACTTGCATATCTGCATACACGTAGTCATACTTTATCATATTATCATCCTTAACTAAGTCTTCCATGAGTTCTTGAACGCACTGGAATGAATCCAATTTTTTTTCAATTGAACTCAACCAGAAATCAAATTTCTTTATAAATCCGTTAATTTTGTCCATGGCTGTTATTATGTTAATATCGCGGCATTGCAAACTGCTATTCACAGTGTTTAAATGGTCGAAAATATCAGAAAAGAAAGCCAGCCTAAGAAGCCAAAAGGAATTGGAAAATAAGTTCTCATATTCCGGTTTCTCATCCTGCAGACACATCAAAAGTTCCGCTTTTAACTGTAAAACTTTTTTCAAAACATTACCCCTCGAAAGTCATCTTACTTCCGCATGAGAAAGAAGATTTGCGTGTAAAGATCCCATGTTCTCACAAATTTTTCAAAAAATACGAGTCTGCAATGCTTTTGCTTTGATGGAATTTATCACTGTAATGACATTTATCAAAACACAATCCATTTCGAAAGGGAAATATTTTAATGCAAGTGCTTCTCGATGTAAAAATACAGTATAACCATGTAGTATTTGGCATTATTTCTTTTAATCTGATAATAAGCCAGATCGATGTCCTGTCACAGCCTTGTTACCGTGGGTGCATATACATAGCAACGCATTTTGCCCAGTCAATTTCGTATTCATTAGTACTATGAAGGAAAGTGTTAAATAAACATTTTCTGACGGTGTTGACCTCTAATGGAGTACAAAATAAAATATCTGTAGTAATACCATTCCAGAATTGTATCTTACAAATGCTATAATTTAGGCACAGTTAGAAATTTCTGCGGATTCGTCCATCTGTAATGAGACGTACGTGCACTTCTTAAAATTTGCAACAACTTGTGTTCGAATATTTTCCGTCATGTCACTTATCCTTCTTTGGATAGTATTATTAGATATACTTTCATATATAAATTTCTTAGACCATTTAAATACCAGAACGTGAATTCTTCTAAATTAAGCTCAAAAATTCTTGCGATTGACTTGTGTTAAAAAGCAAGGTTACCTAACAAAAGAATATAAAACAAGTTTGCCATTTTATCCTACTATATATTGAAATACATTTTTAATACTTTTCGGGGATATTTTGTATCGGATAATTTACGTTCAAGGTTGTTATGCTATTTTTATAACAAGGCACCTTTTCTTGGTAACTATCAGTACGTAAAATTAGGTGAAACTATTAAAGCAGCAATTATTTTGTAACGGTATTAAAAATAAAGTAACAAAATCAATTACAAACTTAACTATAGATAATTTGAAATTTATAAAACTTCTATTTTTAAGAGATTTTATACAGAATTCACAATTTTGTTTATTTCGTGAGCCCAGTAAAAGAAGTTTCACAACGCCGCCTTTTTATATCAAGAAAATATTTTCTCTGTAAACAAAATTCAAGTATGCCTGTTATTCGTGACGCAGAATATTAGGTATTTCACGGGCCTTCTGACAGAAAAACTAGTAACCTAATTGGTACTCTTTAAAGTTCCACTTCACAGAAGTTTAAGAGTGCTTATTTAAGAGCAAACCGCCTAAGTATAAATGAACCACTGAACTTAATATTGGAATCAGATGGTCTCCTCTTCCGTTCTAAAGGTGTTCTTGAGAAACTAAAGCAAGAGTTCATTCAGCTACATCTCAGACGTTTCCCCCTCTCGAAGGACCACCTGCGAAGTGTGGAGAATGGAGATATCAATACATACGTAATGTGGAAGATGCACTATTACTACATCTTTTGTTTGCACTTATATAATGAAGTGTGACACACAATTTGTATGAAATTAGGAACTTAAATATGTGTCAATGTGTCAACCGGACGTTTTTATTTAATAGCTAAAATTAATTGCAAGCACATTTTCTTGCCGACAAGCTGTTAAACGAGCTTGCCAAATAATAATCAGCTTCGACAGCTTCCATTTAATTGTCTAGGTCTGTTAAGCAGTTTGCTAGCAAAAACTGTTTCTATGCTGTTTACTGGTTTGTTAATATTCATCTGCAGAATGTATTATAGTACGAATTTTACTTGAACAGTTATTATTTTTCATTGTGTTTAGATGAGACAACTACTTTCTTCGAAAACCTCTATGAGGGTGATTCATCATTTATTGCCCCTGATATAGAAGTAAATGACTTAGACATGTGAAACAATTTTATTCCTCAACAATCCCCTAGAAGGTTAACATATTTACTATAAAGATGAATGCTTTTAGAAAAAAAATCTTTGTCCTGTACTGCAAACCACTAATTCGCTGCAGCCATCACCCGCCCAGCCCCGAAGATATTCTCTTAATTTGGGGAACAATTTAAAATCAATGGGGGTCAAATCTGGCGAATATGGGGGTTGTTGTAACATTTCAAGACCAGCGCAGCTCTTGTGAGCGGGAGCGTTGTCTTGCTGGAACAGACCGTCGCGTTTCAATTTTTCACGTCTTTTTTGTTTTATAGCCTCACGAACTTTTAGTATGAGTTTTGTGTACTAGTCTCTCGTTATTATGTTACCACGTGATAATTAATCAACAAGAAGAACTCTCTTAGACTCTCAAACTATTGTTGTCTTTATCTTTCCGGCCGATGAAGACACCCGGAACTTTCGTAGGAGCGGCGAACCACGTTGGCGCCATTTCATACTCTGCTTGCTACTCTGCTCCATACTTTTGACTTTGGATGAAAGTGATGAACCCAAGTTTCAACTGCGGTTACACATTTTTCCAAAAATCCATCCACATCTGTGTTCATTACATATTTCAAACCCAATTCCTCGTGTAGAATTTTCCCAACACTTCTAACGGAAGAGCCACAAGTCTTCAGCAATATATTTGATCGTAATTCTCCGACCACTCAGTACCATGTCATGAACCAAATCAATATTGTCTTGAGTGACAACAGTTTTTGGTGTAATGTTAAATGTATAACTTTTAAAAACAAGAAGATAGGCACCTGCAACTTGGCATATATGAATGTCAATAATTGACGTTTCGATGACAAAGATTATTCATTTGTCGCTCAATACTTTTTATATTGGACAATAATTGATGAACTACCTCGTATTAAAAACAAATACACCTTCATTTTTCTAAAATTATATCCTGCACTTAACGTAAACATAGCTATTAAAATGTAAATATAGGTAATACAGTGCACTCCGCTTAACATGATCACATCCGGACTAGGTGTTTTTGAAACAATAACCGCTTGATAATAATACACGACCTGCCGGTGCTACAAAAAGTTAAACTATTAATTTTTTCTCTTAAACTAAGATAACGTCTCTTTTTTACGTCGGCCATTGCAAAGGGTTAGGATAGAACTGAGTTAGCTACTGCCAACCAGTCTGCAGGCTGTTAACTTACGAGAGACAAAGGTCGGGTACCACAAACCCAAAAATACATGCAAACAAGGTTGTTCGAGGACGAAAACAATCCTAAGAAAAACTTGATAACTTAAACCGAAGTCATAATTACCATACCTAAATGATGTTTTTCCTATGCAGTCGTATATTACCAACCCGTTCTCCGTGAGAGTGATAACAATAAGAGGCGTGCACTGTAGTTGCAACTAATTACATACATATCATTAACGGTGTTCGGTGGAAATGTCGAATCAAAAACCTAAAAAACATAAGATCTCGAAGTGCTAAAATATTAACTGTAAATTTTACCTAGGCTTAATCTGCAAAATACGCTGAGTGTAGATTATTCGATATAGCCGCTCAAATCCTTATTAACTACCTACGAGGAGTGTTCAATTGAAACCCATCTTTGCTTTATAAAAAATTTATTCAACAATTTAATTACAAATAATTACTGTCACAGTTAAGGCACCTATCCTATTGTTTTACCAACAGACGTATACCCCGCTCATAGAATTCTTAAGGCTGCTGATTGAAGAAGTCTTCCACAGCTATCTGTACTTCTGCGTCAGACTGAAAATGCCGACCTTTTAATGCCTTTTTTATAGGTTTAAATTGTGGAAATCGCAAGACAATAGATCCGGGCTTTAGGGTGGATGATCTAAAACCCTCCATTTCTTTCGTTGGAGATTTTCTTTTCTACCACATTAGCAACATGAGGCCCAGCATTGTCGTGCAGCAAAATGACCCCACGCGTAAGTTTTCCTGGACGTTTCCGTCTTATTGCTTGATGAACCTTGTTCAAAGTTTCATTGTACAGATTTGCATTGACATTTAAACTCTATGAATAAGGGTCCTTTATGGCCGAAAAAAAAATATTAACATCACCTTACCTGCAGAAGGTTGTGCCTTAAACTTCTTCGGTGGTGGTGAACTTGAATGTTTCATCGACGATAATTTACTGGATGGCTCGTAGTAATGACATCGAGTTTTGTCACCAGCAACTATTGACAGAAGAAAGTCATCACCATTTTGCCTATAGTCCGTGAGGTATTGCAGAGATAAGTCCATTCGCAAGCATTTTTGTTCATTGGACAAGAGACGAGGAATCCATTGCGAACAAACTTTGCTGTAACCCAGATTACGAACAATACTATGCACAGATCCTACACTTACACCATCAATTTCTGAAATTTCTTCAATTGAAATTCGACTATTTTCTCTAATAAGGCCTTCCACATATACCATGTTGTTTTCTGCTAATGTAGTACACCGTACACCTGGTCGCGGCTCATTCATAGTCCCCTCTTTTCCATTCCTAAATTTTCGGCACCATTCCTCCACAGTTGGGTACACAATACTTGCATTTCCATACACTGCTTGCATTCCGACTTTCAACAACAAACGCCATTTCAAAATCGAAGTGTTAAAAGTCAGAATCAAATTGAAACTCCGGAAACTTATTAATGTGTTGCACTACTAACATTAACACCCATCATTTGAATTATTGCATTTGTTTTCAAGGCTAAGTTGATCAAATATGGGTTTCACTTGAACAGGCCTCGTATTTTGCATTATTCGGGCATCATTGTTTCCTTATAAGGTACAAACCAGCAACAAGAAAAAAATTTAGGTCGCTTTATTTTTATTATCCTACACGTGAATCACAATCTGCACCATCATTCTGCGTCATCTTGTATATATGCAACTAAGGAGTAATGTTAAAAACACTTAAGCAAGGTTTATAAAACGTCATAAGTGCCTAAAGGAGTAAACTGTTAGTACGTGTTAATGGATATCAATTTAATACTTGATAGTAGTATTGACTTAATAATAGTGCATTTACGATACTTAGGTAATCGAAGAGATCAACCGTCGCTATAATGCCAGTAAAATTATGTATGATTTATTGGATTTATATGGTAATGATAGACGTAATTAATCAGATAATATATCAGTCTGCTATAGGTTGTGGCATATTTTGTGCAATATACGAAGTATATACAGGTATACAAATTCGTTACTTGTAGATTATTTAACTGGAAAATTAAATACTTTCCGAGATTTCTAAAATATTATTTTGCCAGGATACTGCATGAAAATCGCTAATATAGTATACATTTTTATGTAAGCATCTACTTTTTGGAATTTGAATATTATGGCCCTGCCATACATGGGATGTTGGTATCAATAATAACCAGAATCTCCTAATAGCTAATAATCTTCATTTACATTAATACACTTGTCGCATTGATAGTCAAGCATTCCTACTTGCGAATCAAACTAGTGTAGCGCAAATAATATCTTTATCTTCTACGCCACTGATGAAAGGCTCATTGCCTACGTTACGTATTGTATTGGCATTCTTAGATTTTTCATGATTACATCATTTACTTTGTTAATATTTTCTGGTGTTTTTGTTTGCTTGTACCGTCACTAGGTTTTCTGCCACATTTAAATTCACAGTGCCATCTAGTAACTATATCATACGAAGATAAAGGTCCATCCAAAGTATTTTGCATGAATTTATTTTTTGTCTCACATATTTATTGTGGATATAGAAAATTTAAAAGTTTCTTATTTAATTTCATTTGTGATAACTAGCATTCCTATATTAATTCCTTCTAACTCTTCCTTCTGGCACAATAAGTTAATTGTACGAAAATTATGATTTGGATCTACAGAAGCTTTAATCAAATAGTCACATTAAGTTTCGTTTAAGCAGCGTAGCCATTGAATGCATTATTTCATTTATGTTGCCGCCCTTTAGTAATGAAATTTTAACCTTTATCCTAGAAATGAATGAGATTCAGTATTAAAGTAAAATTAACAAAACTGTTCTTAAAATCACACTTAATTCTTACTATTTAAAAAGCGCTGGCAAAAATTAAACAAAATGTGTAGAAAATGATCAAAAACTAATAATGATGTCATTTAACTGCTATCAAACGTAATGCTTCGGAACTTTATTTAAACCATCAGCCCAATCTATTCCACCATGCCTATTACTGAAGTAGCACAAATAAACAAATATAGATCCTTTTATAAAGTACTTACACATGTTAACAGTTCGCGTTCACACGTACAACAGAGGTGTGTAGTGTTTACTTTAAGAATGTTTTATTTACTTTTAACCATTTCTATACGTACATGTTAATTTAAATTGAATATGGCATTAAAACGTATTGAGGTTAATTATAAATTGTTTACAAATTTATATGTGACAGGTACAATAGTGTCTTTATGTGACAGTTTGTTTAATTTAGTAGTCTTATAGCAACCTTTCATCTGTAATTAATTTATTCGTAAGTAGTTTCTAAATAAATACCTACCGTGATTAGTGAGTAATATAGGTTGAAAACTCCTTTATTAACGTTGCAAACATAATTACTAATAAAGTTGAGGTGTTGTGAAGTACATGTATGCAGCGTTACTGTCCTAATAGGATTACTGAGGAATTTCTATAATATCCTTAATCATTTCTGAGTCATATTTACCGTCAATAAACCCACTATTCCCTATCCCTTTTAGGACCAAATATTTCTCTTCTACTTGGAGTACTTTGTATGTTACGAGACTAAAAATCTTCTCTCCTATGCCTGTATGGCGCGTTTTAAACACCCCAGACATAGAAGACCTACAGCGTCACGTGGGCTCCGAACCACTTCCATTCCAGAGAATATTTACTAGGCAGAATATCTCGCTGGTTTGCCATTATCTTGCCAGCAAGAAGGACCCTTAAAAATTCGCAGTTCCGGTACTGGGATTTGAACCCCAGACCTTCAGCTTGTCTAACGCCGTCTAGCTCACGACTACAAACTATTAATTAAATATTATTATAATTTGTAGTTAGCTCTATTTTCTAGCTTTACAATGACTAATCAAATGGACTACATTTATGTATAATAAACGTTTATTACTCTCAACATGCACTATTTGCTTTTAGTAGTTAAACAACGCTATTACATAAAAATTTCGTTCCCATTGCTAACAGAAGATGCATAATTTTTAATTTATTTGAAATGTGTTACCGCTTCAGTAAAGAGTCGTATCAAACTATTAATAAATACACTAGAATTATAATTCCATACGGCCCCAAAATTCAACTATGTGAATATCATTTGTTTCAGGTATTCATTAAATAAGTATTAATTGGGAAATGCAGAGTTTCAGAATTCCTTATGGTGATTTCCACTTATAGGGTATTTTCCACTTAATTAATACCAGGTTCATTGGTCAAGTTCTGATGAATATTAAGTAATATAAAATAATCGATAAATGTTGTGTCCGCATTGGACCTTATGACCAGCATCGATGTGTTTTATATTTAGTAAGCACGCGTGGAAGTGGTGAGTAAAGTGAGACTAGTAACCATAGTGGATGCAGTGACCAAATATCATGGTCATGGTGGACTTAATAACTAACGTGATCCTCATGACCAAATCGATAATTGAATAGTGTGGTCGGAATGGACGATGTGAGACATTACAAGATACTCTACTTAATATTTGACAAGGCATGTGGTGTCAGCATGATGGTGCACCACCCCATTATGGAAGACAAGTAACTGCACGCCTAAATCTTCATTATCCAGATGGTGGATAGCACATGGAATGCCCGTCATATGAGCTCCATGATCTCCAGATTTAAATTCATAAGATTTTAATCTTTGGGGGATCTAAAGAAGCTACTGTATATTGTTGAAATACATACTCATGTGCAATTACTTCACAAGATCATAAATGCGTCAAGTAAACCCCGCAACAACAATATAGTGTTTCGAGTATATGATTCGCTGATTGGTGGGCGTCACGCCTGTATTCAAGCATTATAGAAAATAAATGTTTTTATTTTGTATTTTAAGTATTGGGTTTTGTTCTGTTAAAGACCACTTGATATTAAGGCTTCCAATGAATTATGCTATTCAAACTTTGCGCAATTATTTAGAAAAAGATTTAATGGCTGTTGTTTTACTCAAAATGATCTCACCAACCAAAGGGCAAAGCTACACCAATTGTGAAAACCCCTTTATAATGAAAATACGTCGGTGGATGTTATGACCAGCCCAGACATTATACAAACATCCTACTGGCATTATGACCATAATTTAGAGTAGTTGTTTTGACCAAGGTGTGGGCTGTAACTTCTGATAGAGTTATGACCAATAGTGTAACTATTGTAATTAAGACTCAGATAACACAATTATCTATTTTGTTTATTACTGAAACTTTCAAGAAGCAGTAAACAGTTTCTTCCACAATATAGTATAATAAAATGTAATACTGAAAGCATTGCTTGCTTGCTTGCTTGCTTTGAAAGAGCGAGATCTAGGACGCGGTTTTCCAGGCATCTCTATGCACTTAGGCCATATGGCCCATTGTACACCCTAACTAAGAATTTTGCCTATCTGGGGTAATTCCAACTCCAGTAGTGATTTTTAACGTGTCACTCATCGCAGTGGCACGGGACCTACGGCTTTACTTCTTATCCGACAGAAGGCGCATTTTCAGATTTTTCCCCGCTAATGCGCTAACCACTAGACCACCGAGGCCGGCACTGAAAGCATTACTTGGGTATAAAATTTATCATGAATACAGTTTCTATCTTTATCCGCCTTCCTTTTTGTCATTATTTTTTGTTATTTCAACCTAAATGAAAACAGTTTGTCTTATTTTTAACATTATTTTTATTATTCACATTTGTCCTATATGATCATAAAACACATTTTTGTTCTATTATAAAAGGAAAATTTGGTTGGCGTTCATAAGAAAACAAAATTGACTATAGCTGGCTTAGAAAATTTTATTTACCGGAATTTTTAGATAATTAGAGAATTTCTAAAAATACTATCAGTTTCTTTAGAATATTTCAGAAGTGCTTGCAGATATTGAAAAACAGCACTCACATGGCAATTGCCCAAAGCGCAAATTGAAAAGAAGCCGCAAAATTTGCTGTTATTCAATTTAACACAACAAAAAATTACTATAATAATTTTACTAATTACCCTACTCGATTATCTAGTAACTAATTATTCTTTCAAATACGATATTTCGCATACGGATTGCATTGCAATCGATGTTAACCATGTTAAGTTAAATAGCACGTGTACTATCTTCGCAACTTTAGTACTATTATGAAGTTCAAGGTATGTGTCAGTTATCAAAAATATTAAATCCAATTGTTAGATGTCAAATACATTAGTAAAAAAATTTACTTCGGGATTTTCGGGTCCTAGACTTTTTACGTAACTTCTTAAAAACAAATTTATGGATTCTAATGACCTTTTCGTCCAAAATGTATTTTGAGAGACCTTGAATTATCACACAGGATGTAATGTTAGTTGATATTACAATGATGGGGTAGCTTATTACGACACCTACTCTCCCGTACCAATTTTATCCATTTTTATTTTCAACACTTTCTTATTATTCAACTCTGCTTATAACCTGAAATTTTCAGCTAATATGCAGAGACACTTATGCAACAGGTAAAGTGTGTGTATATGGTGTATATGAGCGCAAATATAACCATACAGAAAAAGATAGAGAGAAATGCTTTGAATACATTCGAAACCATTAGCCTTTTGACGTATGAAATGGTTATTAAATTTAAAGGAACATCATGTTCCATAAACTAATTAGTTTATTAATTTTCTAACAGTTTCGTGCCCTTTCTTTACCATGTTTTTTGTATCTAAGATAACATAATTTTTGTTACCGTTCATTGCTGTACTCCATTGCAGCTTGAAATTAATTATTATGTATTAATTATTTAAGCCTCGTCGACTACATTCAAATAACATTTGTTAATTACAGGTAGGAAACGTGCCGACAATAATTTTGGTTTCGTCCTGAATACCAATTATGCAACGCGAGAGAGATTCTTTTTAAAATCTATTTATAATTTGAATGACATAAAATACATAATATCGGGAAAACATCAAAGGTAGAGCTAGTAGTAAATAGGTCGAGAAAAGGTGCGGTAGGCTGTAATTCATGAAATTCGATTTGATTTGTCAAACAATCGATACGTCGTACTGTGCCAAGAAAAGTAGATGAACAGCATTCTTTAAAATTCAAATAAGAAAATTTTGGGCAACTGCGGTGCGGTCAGGGGAGCCTACTCCACTGACCTGCAGAAGATACCTGGCGGCATCTGAAGAACGTGCAGAAACAATGGCGGCTGCAAAGTGGCAATAGCAGCAGTCGTGCGAAACTATGAGCCGGACCACAGGTGTGGAGATATTTCGCATTATTTACCTACTTCCTTGCGTAAAATGGCTCGGTGGTCATAGCAGGGTGATGGCGAGATGGAATAACTGTACATCCTCGTGTCTGGGTCAGAAGGCGGTCGCATTAGCAGCTCTGGTGGGGCTGCCGAAGAATACTCTGCATGGTCTCTTGGTTATAGTGGTAGCTCATGAAACAGGTGGATTCCATTCTTAATCTACTCTGCCTTCAGCTGGTGTGTGGTGTGACTAACACGTTACTTAGTGCCCACGGGACCGCTCACCACGAGCAGGATTATTTTATATTAGTTGGTTAAGACATATTCAGGTATGTTGCTGTTTATAATTTGCTGTTATTGTGTCGGTATGGTGTAGTGTGGATTGACCAAAACATTGTCACGTGGTTTAGGAACCGACTGTTCGGTCGTGAAATTTAATAACTATTTGATCCACTCATTGCCTTGCCTATGGTAATTCCCCTAGGGGTAATTTTTACCGAATTATTTTTAAATCAATTTCTTAAAGATAAATATATTCAAAAGTTGAAGCTGAAGCTAATTATTACTTACAAAACTAGGTTAAAATTTGAAGAAGAACTGGAACTAACTGAAGTTAAACGCAGCCATCCATTCGAAACTTGTTAGACGCTTAATTATAATCATAAACTACTGGTTCTCATGTAGGTTTATGGGTTCTTGTCGTTTATAATTAGTATGCATAAGTTAAGTTCATTTTGGCGAACGCGCGGGAGATTCCCAAACAAAACTGCCATGCTGTAATGGACCTTGACACTGAAGCCGCAGGTCTTCCGCTACATTCATCACCAACAGCACGAGTTGGCTCTTACGTGAGCGGCCGACTGGCGGCAGCGTGTCTACGCTCACTCGGCCAGCAGGTCGGGTCAGAAAAGGGTCAGTTGTCACTCGCGATCTTCTGCTTACCCGTACTGCTATAATCCCTAACAGATAGCTGTATCGTACGATATCACCGCATACAAACTGCATTTATAATCCGTTTTCTACAAGGATTTAAAATGAAAACATAATCCAGTTAGTCGCGTATAGTCAAATTCTAATAGTAAACTTACCAATCAAAATTTGATGATTCTAATAGTAAACTTACCAATCAAAATTTGATGATTGCTACCACAGGCTATAATCTTCCGGTTTTGGAAATAGGTGTACTGTTTATGCTCTCAATAGCAAGGCAGTTTTAACCGTGATAATTTTACACTACTATTATAATTATATTATATTTCGTAAACTTGGCCAATTTTCCACTTTGACTTTAAATAACCATGTCATTACTAGCCAGTTTTTATATAATTATTAATCATAATTTGGGCATCGATATAACCTAATGTACATTCATTTTATTTTAGATAATGAAACAGATCTACATATTAATTCAAACCATTTCAACCGTCAACTATAGATTTGTTTAGTTATAACGCCCGTTGGTGTAATTTAATTTGAGGAACCCGGCCCATAATGGCACTAAACAATATCAAATATATCAGCAGATATTGAAGGACGTCATAATTAGGCTATTCATTGTAAAAATATTTATTTGAAAAGTAATGCAAGAAAATTATTTTAAAATTTGGATAGTATTTCTGGTTCCTAATAGTTGAAATTCAATAATTATAGTCGTTTTCAACATCCTAATGAGGGGAATTATTATAAAACCACCACAGAAAGTATTTATGCTTTCAATATACTATTAACCTTTGAAATAGACATAAAGTTATGTTACTTTTCGTATTCTATTATGAAAACTTAATTTAAAATTATTCTCCCGAATATTTTGATTCTTAAAATTTTCCATACATTGCCTGAAATGCGCATAATTTGTATATATTACTTTTTGTACCCTATTTAGGAAAACTGTTAAAATCACTGACATTTTATTACTTAAACGTGGCTTTCTATCCATCAATATTAGAAACTGTATAAATATTATTGTAACTTTCTTTGGAGCAAATATGTTAAACTCACCGGTATTGATATACTATTATAAACATTGAAAAGTGTATAACTATTATTCTTCGCACCCTATTCAAGAGAATTATGTTAAAACTAAGCTTATGGCCGTTATAACAATTTCTATATTCATTATTCATTACTTGAAATTTGAACTAAAGAATTTAAAAATAAGTTAATATAGAGAGTACTCGATTGCAATGTATAGCACAGAAATAAAAAGCATAGAAATATACACGGTGTTCCATTATAAAAAAAAAACTATTAAATCTTGACAACGAGACATTGTTCTGTAAACAACTTAGTTGTTATTATTTAAAAGAAACCTATTAATAAAAAAATTATTGAAGCACAAAACCCACAAAGTCTACTGAATATTATACAAGGACGTATCAATATTAACAAGGATTTCTTTTTTGTGATGTAACAAGATGATTTAAGTTTGTATATAAAGTTTGAATCCTTCATATCGAACTACAGAATCTTATCAAAATTATATTTTGTTAGATATTTAATATGTACTTCTTTCCAATTATATAGCACCAGTATTATGTGCCCAATGCGGTCTTTTCTCAACTAAAACCCAGGAACCTTCCTTGATATTGATTTTCTGTAGCATATAATCCGTAGAACCACCTTTAACTTCAATAGGCTCTTCAAAATCTTCTGATTCATATAACCTTCTGGGATCTATTCCATTTAATCAGAGTTTTTTGATTTTGCAAAATATCATGTTGGCCAACTTCATCCATTGGTCATTTATACGAGGTGTGATCAAAAAATAAGGCGAATGAATTTTATTACGAACGAAATAATAAGGTTACATCAAATTTAAATTAATCTCCTTCATAGTACTCTCCTTGGCTAGCGCTGCACTTATCCCAACGGTGATTCCATGTTTGGAAGCATTTCGGGAAGGCTTCTTTCGGAACGGCCTTCAGCTGCTCCGTCGTTGCCCTTTCAATGTCGGAAATGGTGTCAAAGCGTTTTCCTTTTAGCACGGTTTTTATTTTTGAGAAGAGCCAGAAGTTGCATGGTGCTAAATCCGGAGAATAAGGCGGATGTAGACAGACAGGAGATTTTTTTCGACCAAAAACTCGCGGATCAGAAGCGAGGTGTGGCACGGCGCGTTGTCGTGATGTAGGAGGAAGCCATTGGCCCATTTTTCTGGTCTCTTTCTCCGTACATCGTTTCGCAAACGTTGCAGTACGCCCTTGTAATATTCGGAGTTTACAGTTTTTCCCCTTGGAACGAACTCTAATCGCACTAGGCCCTCACTATAAAAAAAACCAAAAGCATGACTTTGACGTTCGACTTTGACTGACGTGCTTTCTTAGGGCGAGGGGAGCCACTCGTTTTCCATTGGGAACTCTACATTTTCGTCGCAGGGTCATAGCCATACACCCAACTTTCATCTCCAGTAATTTTGGCCATGAAATCCGGATCTGCATCAAGACGATCTTTCAATTCTGTGCAAACTCACACACGATTTTCCTTCTGTTCGGCGGTCAAAAGTCTGGGAACAAATTTCGCAATTACTCGTCTCATTTGCAAATCATCGGTTAAAATGCTTTGCGCGGATCCGTATGATATGTTCAGTTCTTCGGTAAGCTCTCGAATAGTCAATCGCCTGTTTAAACGAACCATTTTTGCCACTTTTTGCACATTTTCGTCTGTTTTTGAGGTCGAAGGACGTCCTGACCGTTTCTCGTCTTCAACCGACTAATTTCCGCTTTTAAATCGCCATACCACTTGTAAACAGTCTTCAGAGTCACCACATTATCGCCATACACTGATTTTAACATTTCATGAGCTTCTTTGGCACTTTTTTGCAACTTAAAACAAAACTTAATGTTCACGCGTTGTTCAAAATCCATGATACGCGACAGACACGGTAAACACGACCTCACTCTTTCGGCTCTGGAAGCCGCTTAACAAGTCACAACTTGTTCAAACTTGACACTGACTATCTCAAACGATCAGGCTATCGGACTTATTACTTCAAATGGATGTAGCGTCAGCAGATGCTGCTATAAAAATTCATTCACCGTATTTTTTGATCATACCTCGTACATAAAAAATAACGTAAACTGTTATAAATGTCCCTGTATTTTTGGCAATCGTTACATATTTTTGCAAAATCCAATTATTGGTTAAAATTAATTGAAAGCAATAACTTTCTACTCGATACAAAAATGATCGTTTATTTGTATCTTACTTCAACTATATTTTGGAATCTGTAGCCAACGGAAAATTATTAGCTATCAAATAAGATTAGATTTTTTACCTTACCAATATCATACCACAATCAAATCATTATGTTACTACAACAGTATACGAAACTTGAAACGTAACAGAGAAGTATTTAGTTATACATATATTAATATACATATCTGGTATCCTGAATATTTCTTTATTTATTATAAAGTTTTCAGAAACATTTAAGTACAGTTTGAAATTTGAGAAAATTGTTGCTTAACATAATGCAATACTTTATATATTTTTTGATTTTAGGACCAGCTTGACGATTGTATTGTAGCCCCCTACAGCAATAATTCAGTAGTATTATTGTTTAAAGCTTTCAGAAACATATCAGAAAATTTTGAAATTCGAGAAAATTATTGCTTTATGGTGCATGTCTCTATAATTATATTTTCTTATTTTTGAACTACCTTTACGTTATACTGTAAGCCCACATAGTATTGTTATAAAAGTTCTTAAATAACCATCTTTATCTACTTTTTATAAAAATAAGACCAAGTAAGAAATTAAAAGTGTTCGTCTCTTTAAAATTACTTATAAATATTCATTAACAAAACTAGCAGCTGTAACTATTAAATTATGTTTAGCCGAAGGTGGCCTGAAATATATACTACTAAAAATCGACCCATACGCAACAGTTCCGGTCGCATCTGTCCTACTGTTAATTAAAATTACACGCAGAAATACATGGAAGTTACTGCATCTTTGCAACGTTGCTGCCGTTTCGCAAGGTTTTAGGCTTAGGTTTAGGCTTTGTTATTTTTTTTTCGTTTAAGAGTAGTACCGTGGTAAAGTCGAGTATTGACTACGATGCAGATGGAGCTGGTTCGTTTCCCACACTCAGAACGATGTTAAATCATCGTCTTTCTCTTTTTCTGTCACATACGGTATTAGGTTGTACAGCAACGTTTTAACTGTAGAATTTATGGAAATTATTTCTTCGATTCGAAACTCATGTAAAGTTGCAGGTCCGCAATTTATCTGTTATCAAAGTTTAAATGAACCATTGCGTAAGATCACATTTAATTAATTTACACGTGGTAAGGACACGCTGTACCATTAAATAAATAAAAATTTAAATTTGTAGAAAATAATCAAATTCGCATTTTATTACTTTCTACTACATAATTACGACCTATAATACAACACGGCATTAAGTAATGTTTTACACACCTGTCTTACAAGTAGCAATGTACGTGTAAGCGATAATTTAATACAGAAAAGTAAAAATTCCCAATGTGACTTACGGAAAATTTATTTTAAGTTTTGGTATGTTGGTGAATGTGCCTTAAAACGCAGGGTCCCCTTTCAGTTAATTTCTTCCTTGAAAATAAATCGAAACGTTCTATGAAAATATGTTCCCAACCAATTAGGTTTCATGATATAGGGCATTAAATGTTTTTAACTTCTATCTGATGTAAAATTCGATTAAATAAGAGGAATTGTTCAGGATCTTAAGGCCTTCTAGAATCCATAGTTAAATTATACAAATTTTGTTAAAATATTAGTACAGACCCAAAATATTTACTTACTACTATAATACCACACGAAATTTAAATACGATAATAAAATACCATGTTCTTTAGGCATAACTTACTGTCTAGAACGAGGCGAATCAATAGCTTAGCCACCTAATTCGCCCGAGTTTACCCCTACTAATTTGTACCTTTGGAGTTACATACCAAAAATGTTTACTGCTCTACTTATTACAAGGAATAAGTTATGGCAAAGAATACACGACTGTATTTTACAAATCCGATAGAATGTAGATGTCTGTAATTGTAATAAGATTGAACATTTTTTTAATAATTTATACAATATAAGTGTTAACACTCTTTATTTTTAAAATCAAATTGTTGTGTATGTACTATGTGAATTACGTACGGCCTTATAGCTCATTCGTTATTTTCTCTACAAAACATTTTTTGATATTATGGGTTAGAATCATATTCTCTATAGAATATTGATACTTCCGGTAATAAAAGGAGGTAATATCAACTAATTTAAATAAACCACCTTGTTAAACACGTTATTAAAAAAATAGTGCAACCAAAAATCAATTTTAGAAAATTAATGAAAACTTGAGATTGTGAACCCTCATAGGTAGCAGTTGCCATCAATCATAGAAATCAGTTCTACTTGTTTCTAAAAGTCTTAGATGGCCTGTTATACATGAATTTAGTAGAGAATACGGGGTTTACGTAGTACCGGAAATATTTATTCTTCATAAAATAACAGACGAGCTGTAGTTTCTTGCCTTTTTTTTTGGAACGAACTATATGATATTAGACAGTTGAGAGCTATATTATAAAAAAATTCGTTTCTTAGAAGGAGAATATTTTGAATCAGGTAATAAAATAAGCATTAACTTTATGAGTAACAGAGGAAGACTAATTGTAAAAAATACTATATTTTAGAAAATTTCAAATAAGCTTTCATTTACTTACTTTGTTTTTCAGATCTGTAATAAATAGTAAAAAAGAGTTTTAACTATCATTGCAATCGAGTACATTACGGATATCAAGTATCAGGGTTAATACTAATTAAACAACAATACCTATGTACTTACAAAATGAGCACGGTAATGAAGTTTGAGTTGTAGCAAATTGTTACTAGATATGCAACAACATTTTTATTTTGGTAATTATGTAATTCTGTTTACTATTTCTATTACACCTATGACGTAGAAAGTAGCGGAATAAAGTTTAAAATTAAACATACTAAATTGATTTGATTCAGGAACTTGCTAGAGGTACCTATATAAAAGTAACGGTCGAAATAGTTGGTGAAAGTAAGCTATACAAGTCACTTAAAGCGGTTATAAATTTTAGCTCACACTAGTTTTCAACTGAAGCATAAAAACTGTTAATGTGAGGTTATCAAATTTTATTAGTAAAATGTATTTGTAATACATGTCTGAAATAGACAGTACAATAATAGAAGTTTCTTAGTTATTTGGATTATATACCCACAAAAATGAAGCATTAAAAGTTGAACCTTGGAAGCACATTTATTTTAAAATGATTAGTTAAGAAACCCGATGTATTTCACAAATTATGTAATACATTACATAATTGTTGTTTCAGGAACTTTATTAAAGCTGATATCAGATCTCATTCAGGATATACATTTTGCAAGTCGGTTATTACTATCAGCGAATACTAAGGCGTTTTTAAAGATTAAATAAATTAGCAATTTTTGCTTTAGGGCTTATAAGAACTGCCACAGGTTAGTAGTTCAGAAGCAACTGTTAATTTTTTTAACTGTGCAAGTAGAACACGGTCAGTTGCTCTATCAAATTGGGCAGATCTCTTCGATTTTATAGCGCTTATGAATTTCAATTACAGCTTTTTTGCTTTTAAAATAATAAATCTAACATGCGCTATGTTTAGTAGCATGCAGATTGCGCTAAACATATTAACAGTTTGTTAATTTCACGATCTCGTCGAGTCACAATTTATTCTGTCTTGAATCTGTTTTACTACCAGTTAGTCTAATCAAATAATTTTTCATGTCTAATATCATCTCCTTAATGTTGTACGTTAGAAAGATCAATTATGAGAATTTAAAGTTATTAATTTCTAAAATTTTACAGGTGGCAAATCAGCATTTTCAGGAAATTTCAAGGTGAAATAATAAAAAGAATTGCAAAATATAATTTCATGTAAACTCACAATCCTGTGAAAACCCAAAATTCAATTCAGGTATGCAAAATGTAATTGTTTTACATAAGTGGATAAACTATAACACTCCATTCAGAATAAAAAGCCCATATAATGCTGTAAGAATTCAATATAGCATCTAAATGAAAAATCAATGCACTAGTAGTTCCTT
The DNA here is from genome assembly GCA_014611495.1 of Limonius californicus. Classification (NCBI taxonomy): domain Eukaryota; kingdom Metazoa; phylum Arthropoda; class Insecta; order Coleoptera; family Elateridae; genus Limonius; species Limonius californicus. The sequence continues at coordinate 112 of JABXWE010002488.1, read as the reverse complement.
AAGGTTTATTTTTAAATTGTTTGATATTATCACTTACACTTCAGAAGATTTCCTTGCGAGACTGCTTTGGCCGAATTTTAATTATATCCCCCCCCCCCCACTTTATGATTTT
>JABXWE010002487.1:0-41050 GCA_014611495.1 Limonius californicus | reverse complement strand
TGGCGTTGCGTTGTAGACTTTAGGAAATTAAATGACGTCACTATTGCCGATGCTTTTCCACTTCCAAATATTATAGAAATTTTGGATCAATTAGGTAATTGCAAATACTTCACAACTCTTGATTTAGCCAACGGATTTCATCAAATATGCATGAATCCTGAAGATAAGGAAAAGACAGCTTTTAGTGCAAATTTCAATCATTATCATTTCGAACGTATGCCGATGGGTTTAAAGGGCGTTCCAGCCTCTTTCCAGAGACTTATGAATCATGTACTTACGGGATTGCAAGGTCTAAAATGTTTTATTTATTTAGATGACGTAATTATTTATGCCAGCTCTCTCTTAGAACATGACCGGAAGTTGAAAGAAGTTTTTGAGCGTTTCCGAAAATATAATTTAAAGCTTCAACCAGAAAAATGTGAATTTTTAAGGAAAGAAATTTCTTATCTTGGTCACGTTATTACCGAAAATGGTATAAGACCAGATCCCAAGAAAATTGAAGCAGTAAAAAATTTTCCTGTGCCAAAGAATCAAAAAGATATTAAATCATTTTTAGGTTTAGCCGGATATTACCGAAGATTCATTGAAAATTTTTCCAAAATTACTCAACCTTTAAACGAATTGTTAAAGAAAGATATAAAGTTCAATTGGAAACCCGTATGTGCCGAAGCTTTTGAAATTTTAAAAGGAAAATTAATCAATCCTCCAATCTTACAGTACCCCAATTTTTCTAAAGAATTTATTTTATGTACTGACGCTAGTGCTAATGCAATAGGATCTGTCTTATCTCAGGGTGAAATAGGAAGTGATTTGCCAGTTGCTTATGCCAGTAGAATTTTAAACAAAGCTGAACGTAATTATAGTACTATTGAGAGAGAACTTTTGAGTATTATATGGTCAGTTCAACACTTCCGACCGTACTTGTTTAACAAAAAATTCACTATAGTAACAGATCACAAACCATTACTTTGGATTTTTAACATAAAAGACCCTACTTCGCGATTAGCACGTTGGCGAATTAAATTAGAGGAATACGATTTTCGAATAATACATAGAAATGGAAAATTTATTACGCACGCGGACGCTTTAAGTCGAATCTGTGCTGTCACAGGGTCACAAGTTTCATATGAAAAATATTTACAGGAAACCAGTAACACCATTATAATTAACGCAAACATTATAGAGTTAGGAGATGATTTATTTAGTGCACCGAAAACATACAGTTTAGCTCATTGCATAAGCGAAGATTTAGAAATGAATGGTGGAATAGCAAAATATTTTAAAGAAAAATTTCATGGAGTTGATTTTCTTAAAACTCAAAACCCTATGTTGCGTAAAGTTCTATATCAAGTTGTTGAAGGAAGATATATTTTGTACCTAATTACAAAAAAGCATCATTTTGATAAACCTACTTATGAAGATGTCTTTTATACCTTAATAAATGCACGTGAATTTTGCATAGATCATAAGATAGAAAATTTAGCAATACCTAGGTTAGCAAGCGGTTTGGATAACTTAAAATTTGAGGACATTAGAACGATGTTACGGTACATATTTAAAAATACTGACGTGAAAATTCACATATACCACAATAATATTACAAAAGATTTACTCCAGGAAGAAATTCAAATTATTTTGAGGGAATTTCATGAAAATCCATTAGGAGGCCACCAAGGAGTAAATAAAACTTGTAAACGAATTAAACAAAAATATAAATGGAAAAATATGTACAAAGATATTAAAAAATATATTAGGAAGTGCGAAAAATGCCAGAAAAATAAAATTTGCAAACGAAACAAGTTACCCATGGTTATCACAACTACAGCAAAAAGTCCTTTTGAAAAAGTTTCTCTTGATATTGTTGGTCCTTTACCAATAACTTATCAAAATAATAAATATTTACTAACGTTTCAGGATGATTTAACAAAATTTTCAGAAGCAATTCCTTTACCTAATCAGGAAGCTTCAACTATCGCTGAAAAATTTGTAACACATATTATCTGCAAATACGGTACTCCACAAACCTTGTTAACTGACCAAGGATCAAATTTTTTAAGTCAACTATTTAAAAGCGTTTGTAAATTGTTAAGAATAAAGAAAATTCAAACTACTGCATACAGACCGCAAAGTAATGGCGGATTGGAACGTAGTCACAGAACATTAGCGGAATATTTAAGGAATATGTAGATAAAAGTCAATTAGATTGGGATACGTGGATCCCTTATGCGTTATTCACTTATAATACTACTCCTCATACGTCAACAAACTATACCCCCTTTGAACTCTTGTACGGGTATAAAACCGACCTACCCTCCACCCTGTTAAAGAAACCTGAACCTTTATACAATTATGACAATTATCTTTACGAATTAAAATCACGACTCCAGCATTGTCACGAAATTGCTAGAGATAATTTAATACAAAACAAAATGCGTTCTAAATCTTATTATGATGTAAATTCGAACAAATTCAAACTTCATGTTGGTGATAGGGTTCTTTTACATGAAAAAAGTACAGATAAAGGAAAATGCAGAAAACTAATGTCTAAATGGACAGGTCCCTATGAGGTAATTTCCGTCGATTCCGACGTAAATGTCACTATTTTAATTAAAAATAAGCCCGTAAAAGTGCATAAAAATAGATTAAAGATTTTTCATGAAAATTAATTATATTTTTCTTCTTCTTTTCAGGTTATTACTACGGATTCTTTTACTCGTGAGTTATGTACTCTTTGTTAGATCCCAAAATACTTTTATAATATTGCTAATGTTACAAATTCGGGTATTTATTATGAACAGGTGGGAGAATTGAATTTATTTAACGATCAATGGAAATTTGTAATTTATTTCGATTACAAAAATTATCATAACGAATACGAAGTTATTATGAAATATTATAAAAATTTAAATTACATATGCTCTAACATTTTGGTTTTAATCAATTCTAGTGAATGTCCAAATTTCATTTCGGTTACTAGCCATGCGTTACAAAAGGCGAATGGTAAATTAAATATCGTACATAGTATTCTGAACAATGGCAACACCAACAGACCCAAACGGGGATTGCTTGATATTGTTGGTACCATTTCAAAATCCTTGTTCGGAACATTAGACGCTGATGATGCTAAATATTACGACAGTCAAATTCAGAAACTTCACGATAATGAGCTAAAAGTTACGGATTTAATGAAGGATCAGACTACAATTTTTGAATCTACTATCAAAACAGTTAATGCGATTACTAAAAAATTTGAAAACGAATTTGCAGTTATAAATGGTAAAATTAGAGACTTAGGAACTTATGCAGATGTTCTGTGAAACGCTATTGATGATGCAAATAAAAGAAACAAAATGTTTACACTATTAGGGGAAGTTGTGTCCTTGCTCACTTTTATAATTGAACAATATGAAATGGACATCGATAATCTTTTACACGTTGTTTTAAATGCGCAACAAGGTATCCTAAACCCTTTGGTTATAAATCCAGACGAACTGATTGCACAATTAAATAAAATTCAAGTACTGTTACCTAAAGATGTTTCTTTTCCCATTAGTTTAACAGAGAGTAATATCCACATTGTTTATACTAGTTTTAAAGCAAATGTATTCTATATTACTAATCGTGTAGCGTTTTTAGTGTTAATACCATTGATTGAAAGTAGATCATATGATGTGTTTAAATTAACTAGTTTGCCTACTTGGATATCCGATAATACGTATGCCTTTATATATCCAAAATCCAATTATGTAGTTATAGACAAAGTTAACCAACATTATTTTTAATGAATGAAATTCAGCTTAATAAATGTATGCAATTTATTTCAGGTCAATATGTCTGTGAACAAATTCAACCAGTATTTTTAGCTCACTCACATGATCACTGTGAAACCAAATTATTTTCTGTTGTAAATGAGATACCACGTAATTGTGATGTACGTTTATTGAAATTAAAAAAACCTTATGGATTCAACTTGCAGCTAAAAATTCTTGGTTATTTGTAAGTCCTGTTAAGGAAAATGTTAATTTGCTATGTAAAAAGTATAATTCTCCTATTTCATTGTTACTGTATCGTTCAGGATTATTAAAAATTCATTCGAAATGTAAGGTTCATTCAGATTCTGTTATTTTATCATCTCATAATTTATATGAGAGTGAAATAACTACATCGTTTATGCCAATGGTTAATATTAAAGATGATATAAGCTTCGATTTATATCAAAACAAGATTCCAATCTTAAATTTGGAAAAGCAAAGTGTAGTTGTATGTGACGATTTTCATTCATTAGATAAGATTAGTCTTAAGTTAGAGGAATTAAAAAAATAAAGAAAAACATTTCGAACTTGAACCACTTAATATTCATGACGTTCATCATTATTCTGTTTTATACGTTTTAATAATTGTTGTAGCATGCATATGTTTTTATACGTTTATATATCGTAAAAATATTTTTTCTAAATCAAAAATTAACAAATCAACTGATAATATCGCAAATTCAGATTTGAATAATGAAATTACTACCGAAAATTGTCTAGATTCTTCTGGCACCTCTCATTATGCTGAAGTTGTAATGCCTAAGGCAAAACCTAGGAGTGAAAATTGCACGGAGTTCAATTTTCATATTTAATGGGGGAGGTGTTGAGAAGTCGTCAACCTTTTATTAATGCTAATTGCACAATATGTTAAACTTCCTGTAGAGAAGTCTTTAACCTTTATTTACTTATTGTACAATATTTTAATACCAATGCAGAATATGCGTTGATAGCTTATATTACGCTATTCATGTAAAATTGCGTTTACCCTGCAGCGAGTACAAGCGCTATTCATGTAAAATTGCGTTTACCTTGCAGCGAGTACAAGCGCTGTCATAAATGTATTTATGATTTTGTTAATTGTTACTTTTTTTATGCATGTACTTGGTAATAAATGTGATTGGTTAATTAATGGTAGGGATGAACTAACCTTATCGAAATGTAGTGTTTTGTAAATCAGAGTACGACAGACAATACAACAATAAACAAGCGGTGGTTTCGAAACTTGTGTTTTATTTTTATGTTGTACCTACCTATCTTTGCCAAACTTGGTATAGGCCCGCAACAGTATACTTGGCAGGAATGTAAATATTGGGTAAAATGTAAATCCCGAGGCTGTTTGTTAAGCTGTTTATCCTTTCCACATAGAGAGGATTAACAATAAAACTACTCAATTCTTTATCTTAGCGTCGTGTTTCTTGAAATATTTTAAACGTTAACAGTTGTCTTTGTAAGTATCGGTCCTAAACATTTTTTTTTCAATTAGGCTTTAAAGGCATAAGACAACTGTTCCTTAAATATAATACGACCCTTCCTTCAAATATTTTGGTTGAAAGACTTTTTAGTGCGGCTAATTCGGTGGCATTAAAATATATCGACTTGCGGTTAATAATTTCAAAACGCAGCCACTCTAAAAAGCGAATAAAACTTATTTGTGACTTTCATTATTTTATAGTTCCATTACATAATATTATTAGCGATTAAGCATTTGTTTAAAAAGTACCTAATTCAAGCACTTTTTATTTTTTACTCTCCGTTCCCTAATGGAAAATATCGCTTTTCTAAGTATCGACTATCGGTATTGCGATATTTTCTGAAAAAATAATCGAGTATCGGTATCGTTATCGCGATACTTTTAAGAAGCACCACTGGGATTAAGCTATGCAATTAATCATTTTACTGCAAGCCATTTAACAAATACGTTCAATTCAGTCTGCTACAACTTTATTAGTTACAGTCCGTGGAATACGGTAGGCAGGAAGTAAAACAACCAATTTGTTTAGTGATGCTCCTACGCATTGAACACTATAATATAATCCATGGTTTTCTAATCCAATGAACGCTTTTAACTTTAATAAATCATCTAATAGATTAAGGCATTAAATAATAATTTGTTACATTTCTACATTTTTCTTAGGTTACAATTTAAAACTGATAAGATATATCTGCAGTTAACAAACAGTTATACAACTATCTGTAACGTACAAACAATTTAATATGTTAGTTAAGTTGTATATGATATAGATGAAGTAATCGACTATGCCATTTTTCCAAATTTTGCAGTTAAACTTCTGCGGGACAATGGATGAACATGTTGTACGTTTGAATAAAATGTAGGCAACCAATTGTGCATCTCAGCGTCATATTAAGAGGATTGTGTTGTAACTTGAGGTTTCATTTTTAGCAAGTCTAGAAATTTTTAAACCCACTAACGACAGGCAACAAGTTATACGGCCGATCTAAGCAACTAATAAAAGATTTCGTTTCACGTCATAGCCCTGCTATGTTATTAGTTTAGGTCATTAAAAGTAAAGAGTGTTGCCTATCTTCAATAAATATTTGAAACTTTGTAGCGTTTATATTTATTTTAATTTACTCTTATCAACTTTTTAAAAATAATTTAAATATCGTTCGACGTGTTCAGGTACATCAAATAGTAACAGCTAGTCCTACAAGGTATAGTATATAAGCGAGTTTGTTATAGCTTCTATTGCCGTTTCTCGCATCCCTTTTTCCATTTTTTTCTGTTGTTCCAATCTCTTTCTTCTAAATTTCTTACTTCCATCGCTATTTCTATATTCTGTTTCCATTCTGATCTAGATCTGCATCTTTTCCTTCTTTGTTTCGTGACCCATTCAAAAGTTTTCCTAGGTATTCTGTGCCTCTCCATCCGTCTCATACGTCCATTCCATGTGAGTTGTTGCTGTTGTACTTTATCTATGATATTATTTTTAACATTTATTATCCGCCTCACTTCTGCATCTGTAATATGCTGTACCCGTGATATTTGGGCGCTTCTCCTCCAAAATTCCATCTCTGCGGCGGATAATCTATCTTTTAAGTTTTGGTTAAGTACCCATATTTCGGCACCGTGTGTAACACAGTTTTCGAAGATTGTCGAGTAAATTTGCTTTGTTGTTTTTTCCCTTATATTATTGTTCCACAGATATGGATGTAGTTGTCTTACTATTGCTTTCCCTTTCCCAACCTTTATTCTTACGTCTTTTTCGTCTCTTCCGTCCTGTGTTATTGTTACTCCGAGATATTTATACTCTGTCGTGTGTTTAATTATGCTTCCTTCTAAATCTAAGTCTCTACCTTGTCCTCCGATGACCATGTACTGCGTCTTATCAATATTTATCTCTAAACCCCATAGTTTGTATTCGTCGACAAGTTTTCTCATCATATAACTTGCGTCGTCTTCATCTTCGGCTAGTATCAGTTGACCATCGGCGAATAGGAGGGTATAAATGTGTTCGTCGCCTAACTGTATTCCCATATTTCTACATTTTTTCGACCAATTTCTCAGAGCGTGATTGACGTATATTTTAAATAGTGTGGGTGAGATCGAACATTCTTGTTTTAATCCCATATCTGTTTTGAACGGGGAAGACAATCGATTTCCAATTTCCAATTCCTTCAAGGTAAAAAAATTAAAAAAAGTTTACTTAATAGCGGTTTTTTGCTTCTATTGTTCTATATAAAATAATTAATAATTTTAGTCGTTTGTCCATTTTTTAAGATTGTCTACCTTGAAGGAGTTCTTTCACTATATTTACATATTATAAGCACTCCTTCATCTCGTATGTGTAAACTTAAAAAGTGATAAATAAAAAAGTCGAATTATTACAGAAATATCTCGATTTTGGTTTGTGGTAAAGTTAGTAAACAATTCCCTTAATTCGGCACCGCACACACCTAAATAATATCTTCAAAACCATCCATAGTTTGTTTATAGGTTTATCTCTTCCCAATATACAAAAGGTTTATTCCAATATCTCGAGGAACCGTTCTTCGCACGGTCACGCACATGCGCAATAGATAAAAAGCGCGTTTTATCTATTGCACATGCGCGTGACCGTGCGATGAACGGTTCCTCGAGATGTTGGAACAAACTTATTAAAGAAACTGTGGGCGGGATAGATCCCGAAACTTCCTACATATATAATTTAACTCCACACTTCAGCTGGCCCACACTGATAAGAAAATTAAATTGAATTTCTTTTAATAGACACAATGTAATACATTTTCAAGGTCAGTGAAATTAATTAAAACGTATGCCTTTTGTATTCTCCTCGCATTAATGGACTGGATAACAAAGTGTTTACGGCTTCCATCTTATTTGATGGTCCGGTTCAAGCTTACGCAATCTAGAATTTAGTGTGAGGATCCTTTCAAATCAGCAAGACAATCTAAATCCAATTTTAAAAGTTTCAGGATGACTTGTAACAACAGTTCATAGAGATACAATCAATATTGTGCAACAAATACAAACCTAACATCAGATTTGTAATTTATTGTAATGTAAACATTTTCGAATCGGTAATCGTATGTACCATTGCTTGCATATAAAATCTGTATATATTGTACGTTATAATGAAATTTCCCATGGTCTTTACTGCACTTGTATTATTCATTCTTTGTGGTTTCATGTTCTAATTATTTATAAAGTAGATTTTACAATAATGTATATATATATATATATATTAACTCAAAAAAATATTAACTGCTTTGGTCTATATAAAAAATGTAGGACTATCATGGTGTAGTTGGTAAAAAAACTGGTCCTAGGCGCACCAATATGGTCTGATTTTAATATTATTGTTTCACTGCCAGTCCGAGATAAAAGAATTAATCGTGGTCGCCCTAGGAATAAAAATTATCTTTGATTTGATAAGTAGTCCAATTGACCAATTATAAACTAATCAAAGGCACATAATTTTGTGTGTATAGGCGACTGTGATTAAGGTTTAATTGATAATGTTCTAATAAGGAAGGCAGAATTGCCATTGAATATACTGATAGAGTTGTTAAATCTCGATATATTGTTCAAGACATCTCATCAGCTCAGCACCTCAATCACTCTATGTATAAGGTATTATTATTATTATTAGCCTGATATATTTCAATTCTGGGCAAAGGCCTTCTCCAAGTTTTCTTGTGGTGTGTTTGGTGCCCCCATTCCGCTGCTGCTTCCTTTCTGATCTCATCCACCCATTTCTACTAACGCCTTCTTCTTGCTCTTCCTTGTAATTTCCATCTTGTACTTCTTGCTGTCCATCGACCTTCTCTCAGTCTGCCTAGTTAGCATTCTTGTTCTTAACTCTGCATGCACCGTTTCATCTGATGCACAGAATGAATCGTTCCGTTATCGTTTGAGTAATTTTTATTTTTCATTGCGAAGTATCTTGTTTTAAGCATCCACATCTATAATCTATAACGCCTTTGTTATTCCATTTCAATTGTGGAAAGACTTGTTCCAATACAGTTATGAATAGTTTCGGTGGTAGTGGGTCTCCTTTTCTGACACCTCTTAATATCTTAAAGTCTCTTCCTTCGCTTTCAAGTTTTATTGTAGCTGAACCGTCTTGACAGATGTTAAATCTGATTTTAATTTATTTTTGGTATCCCTTGCTGGATAAGAGCTCCTATAGCATTGGTTTATGTTCTATTGTGTTAAATGCTTTGAAGGTTAAACGGCTAGTGCTTCATTGAATTCCAAACATTTTTCAATTAGCTGGTTTATTTTTTGGAGATGTTCTGTTGTAGAGTATCTGCTGGTTCTATCTGTTGGTTTCTCTTTAAGATGTTTTCATTTTGTTTTTGGTTGGAACATTTTGTAAACGTTAGATAGGTACTAGATTGATTGGTCTATAATTTTCTGTTAGATCCTTGTTCCCTTTTGTATATTAATATCGGTATCCGGAAATTTGTTCGAAAGAAATTTGTTCGACGGTAATTTGTTCGAGGCCATTTGTTCGAACGGTAATTTGTTCGAACGGATAAATATTCGATAGGGAATTTGTTCGAACGGAAATTTTTTCCAATCGAAAATTTCCTAGTGGGTGTTCGAAAAATATTCTCTTTAACAATTTTGAATATTTATCTAAAGAAAATAGATTTATCATCGCCTAAACAATTCTTAAGTTAGTTATATGCAAGGAAAGTGATTAGTATTCCATTAGCAATCCCTGGTTTAAATGATTACTTTAATTAACAACATTTCCAAAATAATCTTTTAACACGCTGCTTGGAATGTAACTAACCATAATTAGGGTGAGGATCATTATTATAATAATCCGATTCCCATTATCTAAAAGTTACCACCGTGATTCCCTGAAAAATAAAAGTACTGTTAAGGGATATTACCCCACCCTATCAGCCATCATATAAATATTTGCTCAAGTGTCTAAAACATTCTAGTTTTCTGTTTGATCACGTTGTGTATCTTGCAATTTTCTTAAAATGGCTATGAATTTTATTAAGAGTTCGAAAGGCAAAGATATGTTGTCTTTTAACGGTTATTTACAGGTACGTGACAGAAGTTGTGATAGTAAAGTGCACTGGAAGTGCGAACATTTTAAGAAATTCTCGTGTAAAGGACGCGCAATTACAAAAAATCAAGAAAGTATTAAGGAAACCGGCGAGCATAATCACGCTGGCCAAGCTGCAGAGATTGCCGCAAAAGCGGCCTACAGTGACATGAAGGAAGCAGCCGTTCAAAGCCGAGACACTCCTCACTACATTATATCAAACTCATCTTCCCAACTACACCCAGCAGCAATCGCCAGATTACCTGCGCTAGAAACTATCAAACGAACAATTCCAAATGTGAGGTCAACGAAAGGCGGTGGGTCAGCTCTTCCACAGAATCGTGCTGATATCCAGTTTCCAGAAGAATACCGAAGAACCCACAACGGCGAGCAGTTCCTAATGTTTGATAGTGGTATGACTGAAATGCGAATTGTTATATTTACAACACGAAGAAATTTACAGCTTCTTGCGGATAGCGGCAATTGGTACGGTGACGGGACTTTCAAAACAGTGCCATTATTATTTGAACAGTTATATACCATTCATGGAATTGTTGACTGTGTAGCAATCCCATTGCTGTATGCGTTATTACCAAATAAAAGCGGGAATTTTTGAGTGCAGTTAAAAACTTAGAACCGCGAGTGAATCCGAATTCTATTATGAATGACTTTGAACCGGCCATGATTAAAGCTATTGAAGCAGAATTTCCGGAAACAGCGATACGTGGTTGCTTTTTCCACTTTACTCAGTGCTTATATCGGCGAATTCAAGTGGACGACTTAAAACAAACATACGACAATGACTTGGAGTTCGCTCTGAAGATGAGGATGTTATCGGCATTGGCGTTCGTTCCTCCTGCAGAAGTTCCGAATTCCTTTGAAGCTCTGACAGATAATGAAGTTTTGCCAGAGGTTGCACAGCAAGTGGTTGACTACTTCGAAGACACGTGGATTGGTCGCCCAGATCGCCAAAATCGACGTCGTCAACCACGTTTTCCATCACTATGTGGAACTGCTTTGACCCCGTGGTAGACGGCCTACCAAAAACCAATAACTCCATAGAGGGATGGCATCGCGAATTTCAGGGGCAGATTGGGGCAGAGCATCCGACTATTTGGAAGTTTATCGGCGCATTAAAAAGAGAGCAGAGCATAAATTATATGCGAATAGAACAACTAATTGCAGGTCAAGGCGTGCAAAATGGAAGAAAGAAGTATAAGGACAGCGCGGCGCGGTTATTAAATGTTGTAAATAGATATGTAGCGGGATGTGATATTGTTACTTATCTGCGTGGCGTTGCCCACAATATTTCGTATTAACATTGGATGTATATGTATCTGTAAAATAAAGTAATTCATTATATATTCATATAAAATTTTGTTATTGATCTTCTCTTTCGAATATTTTTCCTTTAGAACATTTTTCCATTCAAACAAATTAACGTTGAAACAAATTACCGTTCGGACAAATTACCGTTCGAACAAATTACCGTTCGAACAAATTACCTCGAACAAATTACCGTCGAACAAATTTCTTTCGAACAAATTTCCTGGAATCATTAATATTATATCAAACGTCTTCCATTGCTGTGGAACTGTTTGGGTTTCTATTATTTTATTAAATATTTTTCGCAGCTGTTCCACTATTTCTGTTGTCATGTTGCATAAGTGTTCATTCTCTTCTAGATGCTTTCCCTCTTCCCAGTTGTTGTATGGCTTTCCACATTTCTTATGATTTTATTTATGGCCAGTTTGTATTGTTAGCTGGGTGTCTAATCTTCTTAATTCTGTTATCGCGCGGATTATATTTTCACTTTCGTACAGTTTCTCAAAAAAGGTTCAAGTATTTTTGTCTTGTCCGTTACTTTCTTCTCATTATGCAACGAGTATATCCAGTGGCTGTTTTCATTTAGTTCTTTGTTCGTAAAAAATATTCATTAATATAAATTGGCTTTTTCATTAATTCCTTCTAAAAACTAGGATTCTACCAAAGAGCATATAAGATACCTAACCTAACCTAACCTTATATGCTCTTTGATTCTACCAATCTGTAGATAAATGTCATCCAAGGTACTGTAGTGAAGGGTGAACGAAGGTTCAATTTTAAAATTTCGCGTTAAAGCTGTATTTTAGTTTTTGTTAATTCATTGTTATCATTGCCAGCACAAATGTTTAAGACAAAAGAAGTGTATGGGCATACATATATGTTTTTAGGCAACCAATTTTACAAATCATTTTCTTCAGCAGCCCCTCACAATCCACTCCTGGATAGAGGCTTCCGCTTTTCCTTCCACTTTCTTCTGTCTTGGGCTAGTTAATGCCATCTTTTTCGTACATGTTCCGTTACATCATCCATCCAACGCCTTTGTGGTCTTCCGACGCTTCGCCTATATTGTCTTGGTCTCCATTGTCTCACGTGCTTTATCCACCTAGATCTTTCTTGTCTAACACCATGACCCACCGATCTACATTTACAAATCATAGCTCACCTTAATTATTATTTGATTTTTATTATTTTTTTCATTTTATTTAATCATAAATAAGTACCAACATTTCAAGAAATATTTTGTAACAAACAGAAATACGATGCCCATAATTCCTAATTTCAAATTATAATTAAGGCGAACTATGAATTGTAAAATTGGTTGTCTAAAAACGTATATGTAGACTCATTATATTATGTGAATAACCCTGTATTAAATCGTTATTGTTTAATTTAACCATTGCATGATTAGAATAATTTCTTCTAACCTCCTAAACTGTTAAACTCTATTAAATAAAAAAGAGTATAATGTTGAGGAAGTATTACAGGAAAATCCTGTATATCTAATTTTGCTTATTAATGCATGGAGTTGGTGCCTTCAAAATTCGGTGCTTACCTTTTTCTTTACCTGGCTTGTCAAAGAATTACAAGCAAGCATTATAACAACTACTAGTAACACAAGTTTTTGTTTATTTATAGAGATTTGTAAAATTTGGATGCTTTTGTATTCAAATAACGTTCTTGCATTCAAAGTTTTCAGAGATTTCGTAAATTTTTTTTGGTGTTTACCTGTAAGTAGTAAGAGTTCCTCTTTCTTCTGCTTCTGCCTTTTCTCTTACGAGACGCAGCGACCCTCTGTTTTGGCTATTAGTTAAATTATACAAACATAAATTAAGGTATACTTACTACAAATTAACTGTGCTAGTAACAGATACAGCGTCGCCATTAGCTGCCAAAACGGAAATGTGAGCGGTGCCGTGATCTTCCGACTGGTTATAGAAAACCGCCCCATATTTTTTAGGATCCGAACTCGTGACGTTGTCCCTTATTTGTTTTCTAATTTCGTTTGCGTAAGCAGTTGACGTTAAATTTTGTAGCAACTAAAATGTAAATTGGAAATGAACGTACACAAAAATTCATAGTTTGTGGACGACTAAACTACTATAGCTATATTGCATTTGCAAATTTTCCTAATTCTGAACGGATCGACTTATTTAAACATGGATTCTACCAATAACGAGATAAGCCACTTACATTGTTGATATTGACATATGCAGTATCTCCAAGCTCCGTTCTCTTCGCATACGCATATTTAAAAGCTTCCACTATTCTATGATATGTTAATACTGTATTATTCACTCCTTCAATACTGTTTTTGTTAAAATTGTATCCATCTAAAACATTTAAAATAAACGCCAAGAGCACTCCTGATCCCGGCAATGGCATCGAGTATAGTTGGTCCTCGTTTTTGAACTTTACCGAAATGGGGTCTTCCCATTTTGCTCTGTAAATAAATTATCCATTTTATTACCTATGTTTGATTTATTAGCGAATTCATCAAGCATACAGGCAAGACTTTACCGAGGCTTTCAACACAACGAAGAGTCTTCGGCAAAGGTGCTGTCTATCCCCTACATTCATTTATTTAGATGGAGTCCTCGTAGGATAGAAAACGAAATGGACGTTTATGGGTGTTTGAGCGGGAGATGTCATGTTTGTCAGTTTATATTTCGCCGGCGATCAAGTGGTGATTGCAGAAGACCAAGAGGACTTCAGCTATTTGTTGAGGAAAGTAAAGTAAGGTGCGACAGCGCATGATTAACCATAAATACGGAACAATATAAATACCTATCCTTTGGTATTAATGAATTAAATCATTTTCTAGTTGGAAACGAATATACGTAAGAAGTAGCAAGGTGTAAATTTTTGGGAGGCATATTTAATACAAGAGGAAATAATGAGGAGAAAATTACTCAATGAATTAATAAGGGTAGGGGCGTAATAAGATCGCCAAACTCAGTATTGTGGAAGAATAGTGGTAGAAAAGAAACCAAGAAAGACTTTTACAAAGGCATTGTCCAAAGCGTAATCATCTATGGAGCAGAAGTATGCGACCTGAGTAAGAAGAATAGAAGCAAACTGCTACTTAGATGGATTGTCTAAGGAGAAGCTGCAGAATATCACGTATCGCGCCAGTAAGAAATAAAATCATTAGGCGAAGCATGTGGATGGAAACAAATATGGCAGAGGAACTAGAAAGAAAACACAGTTGTCATAGTGTGGACATACTAAGAGGACGTACGAAAATAGGTGGCTTCGAAGGATACTGGCATGTATAAGACCTGCCTTAGACCCGTAATGACATACGGAGCAGAATCAAGAGCTGATATGGCAACATCCAAAAGACAACTGAGAACGGCTGAGAAAGATCACAGGCTATACACTACATAACAGGAAAAGAAACGTAGAAATATGAGAAAAATGCGAAGTTGATGACATAGTTCGGTGGACAAGAAACTGAAGAAGACAGCAGAACGAGCACATAAATAGGATGACAGATGATAGACTGGTTAAGATAATTAGAAACGAAATCGCCCCAGGCAGAAGACTTCCCGGACGACCAATAGACGATGGCGGGACACTTGGCAATCCACATCACAGAAATGGGCTTACACCCATATCCAGATAAAACGGGCAATTTGTCTGTCAAATAAGAAGATAAACAAGAAGGAGGATACTAGAGTAGATCTCGATGGAAAGGAGAATGAGAGGACAAATAAGAAGGAATTGGAGAGGACGACCATGAAGAAATTAAAGAGCACAACCAAGAAGGAATTGGAGAGACGATGTAGATGCAACATGAAAACGAGAAATACAGAAGAATAAACATGTTGTAGAAGAAGGTGCAAACTAAGGACGGAGAGTCGGCAATAGCATGAGAAATCTGCGATATATTACTGATTTATTAGCACACAAAACTGTAGCTTACGTATAGTTGTCGAAATCTTCCTGGGTGATTATGCCTCCGAGATCTTGTATGTCTTGCAAGAGGATTTTGGCGAGGGTGCCGTTGTAGAAGTCGTCTCCACCCTTTTCTGCGACCATTTTCAAGGTCTGGCAAAGTTTTATCGGCTTTATAACAGATCCAATCTTCTTGAATTTTCCATTGGGTTCCGTAAACCACTCTCTAAAAATATCAAAGAAGAATATCATATTGTTCATAAAAATCTTTAAGAAAATAGCATAACGTACATGAAAAGTAGTGGACATTGCATATAAGTTTCGTGCTAATTTTGTATCTAAGTTAAAATGGAAGGGTTACATTTATACAACCCAAATCATTCTTGCAAATGAAAGCGTGTTAGAAATTTTGTTAAATTAAAATGTCTAGTCAAAAATATGGGCTGTATTTTTTCATCTATGTGGTAAATGTTATTTCAACACCGAAAAATTATTTAAAGTGATACTATTTGTGTGAAATTATAGTGCTTATATGTGATTTTATTTATGATTATAACATAACCTATAATTATTTGCAACAAAGTTGCTGAACCATTTACAATAAACGACCACTTATTATATTCGGTACGTACTTGAGATTAGGATCGCTTGTGATATCCTTCAGAGAATCATGTTGAGCAAGACTCATATTATATCCTCTTTCACAAAGTTCAATGGTGGGTTGTATCAGATCTTTCCATGGTAACTTTCCAAATTTCTTATGCGCCTCCCAGTAACCTCGGAGCTCTCCGGGTACGCCGATTGCTAAGGCCCCTGTAAAATGCACTTAATAAAACAATGTTTTTATGTACAATATGATGAACAAAATTTTTGGGAACTTTTGTCTCTGGAAAACAGAACGTGTATCCTTATTTAAGCCATGCAGTTTACACTATTACTCCAATTATATAAAGGCGGTCAAAATGCAATTCAGTTGCTATAGTTATTTTTTTAGTTTAGAACGCTTAATATTTGCTTCTGAATATATCTCTTATAAGCTACTTAGGGGCTAGTAAAATCTGGCGTCTGAATTGTTCGACAAAATTATATGGACGCTATATAAGATCTATGAAAGTGTTTACAAATTAAAGCTGTATGTGTTGACGTAAGGTCTAGCTATTACTATATTGCAGTTTTAGCTTCATATTTAAAAAATAACAAAGTTTCATGGAAATAAAGATTGTATTCAGTGTCACGGTTGTGGCACTGCATACAGATTTTAAACAATGCACAGTACCCGTCCTATACCGTTGCTTGTTTATATTAATTGATGCTTCCAATATATAATCAATGCAAATTTATAAACCATTATAACCTACAATAAAGTTCAAAAACAGTTTACCATAATCCACTTTTACAACTTAGCTTATAAGCTAACTTCTAAATCACTGCCAAACTACAAACACTACGAATTCTTCTTTATGTGGTGCATCAAAAATACGTTTTTATTGTGTAAAAATCATAAGATATTCACGATGTGCGTTTTTAAACCGTATCCATCACTTTACGAACTTCTCTATTCTTCTTCTTCTTCTTCTCTATATGCTAATAGCTTGTTTTACTCCAGCACATCTTTCCATCTCTTTCTTGGTCTACCCGGTGATCTTCTACCCCTAGGTGATAGGTCTCGAGCTTTCTTAACTATTCTAGTATCGTCCATCCTTGATATATGGCTATTCCATTCTGATCTTCTTTTCTCGACCCACTCCTCGATCTTTTGTATTTCGCATCTCCGTCTGATTTCCTCGCTTCGTATGTGATCTCGTTTTGTTACGCCCATTATTTTTCGCAGTGTCTTCATCTCAGTTGTCTCCAGTATTTGTTTGGTCTTTATTGTGTCTGATCTTGTCTCCGCGGCATAAGTCATGATCGGTCTTATGACTGATTTATATATCCTGACTAGTTTCTTTCCTTAGATAAATACTGTATTGACATCACCTGCTCTACCATACTTTCATTTATTTTTAATTTGCAGCGTAGCGGTTCTTTGCTGATTGTTAGTGTTTTTGTCTTTTTGCCCGACACTTCTCTATTGATATTGAATATTCATCTTTTTATATATAGAAGAAAAACTTCAACTGCAGTGATAACTAGACCCCCGTAGGTAGTCCCTGCTTCACTATTTATTAAACTAATGGGGCGTGTATATAATCCGTTACGGTTTATGAAATAATTGAAACACTTTTATATATAGATATCCGGGTTTATACCGCCGGTCGCGGCTTTCCAGTTCTCAAACGCCATAGTTTTCGGTCTTGGGCATCCTCATCTTGTAGTTCATAGGTATTGCTTCTCTAATTCTATTGTTCCAGGATCTTCGTGGTCTGCCTCTTCTGCGTTTCCCTAGGGTGTCCAGTTAAAAATTATTTTCGGCCATTTCTGTTCATCCATCCTTAACAGATGTCCGAACCATTTTAGTCCTCTTCTATCGATCCTATCTGTAATTCTATCTTGGGCTTCCATTCTGATTCGGATTTCCTTGTTTGTAACATGTTCTAATCTTGAGACTTCGAAACTTTTTCTCGGGTAGTTCATTTTCACTGTTTGCAACTTGCGTTGGTATTCGTTTTTGATGGTCCATGTCTCGTAAGCGTAGCATAGAACCGACTCTCCCATTGATTTCCCAATGTGTTTCTTTACGTTGTTTGATAAATGTCGGTCCCCCCATATTGAGTTTAAATTTCCTATTACCTTCCACCTATTTTTGATCCTGGATTTTATTTCTTCTTCACCTATGGCGTTTTTGGTAATTGTTGTCCCCTGGTAATTGAACTTTTCTACTTGTTTTGGTTCTTGGTTATCACTAAGAAGTATTGCCGCCTCTATATTCACTGTCAGATATTCCGTTTTATCTACGTTTATAGTTAGGCCCCATTCTTCATACTCTTCATGGAGTTTTTAACCATATATTCTAAGTTGTGGGAGACGCGATTACGACTTGATCGTCCGCAAAGTTTGGTGTGAATAGGTGGTTATCATTCATAGGTACTCCCATACCACGCACTTTCTTTTTCCATACTTCTAGGACTCCTTCCACATATGAGTTGAATAACAGTGGAGATGCATCCTTGTCTCACACCTTTTGTTGGAGTGAAAGGTTCCATAAGTTCATTGTCATTTTTTACGTAAGCTTTGTTGTCGCTCTACATTACTTCTATAATATTTAAGAGTTCATGGTCTATATTCATTAAGTTTAGTGCTTCCCATAGTTTATTTTGGGGAACCGAATCGTAAGCCTTCTTAAGATCAATAAAAGCTAAGTGTGTCTTTTCGCCTACTGCTGTTCTTTCCTCTGTCACTTGTAGCACGAAGATGTTGTCAACACATGATCTTCCCTTAGTGAAGCCATTTTGTTCATCACTGATCTTATTTTGTAAATTAGTTTGTAGGTTGCTAATTAGAATTAAACTTATAGAATAGAATTAGAATTTTACCGAACAATCTGCTAAATGTGCTGTTTATACTTAGGCCTCTATAATTATTAGGGTCTTTCCTTGAGCCTTTTTTGTGGATAGATACAATATACGATTCTTTCCACTGGGCAGGTACTTTATTTTGTTGCAGACGCTTATTAAATTAAGCTGTGATTAAAGTCTGTCCGCATTTGAGCAATTCAGCTGGTATAGCTCCTGGGTCAGGTCCTCTTCCATTTCTCGTTAATTTTAGGGCTGATTCCACTTCTTCTTCGGTGACTTTGATGTTTATGTTTATATTCCTTGTAGGATTGTCTTCAGCAGAGTACTGCGGTCTGACCTCTATTAATAATTGCTTGTAGTGTTAATGTTAATGCAATTCGGTGTATTGAAATCCGCCTATCATGCTATCAATTTATTGGCATTTGTGTTCCCATGCGGTGATTTTAGAGCTAGCTATTTCCTCTTCACTTCCCTATTTAATCGTTTGTATTCTGGCAGTGTTTCCGTTGTTCTTAAGTTAAGTCACTTATGGTAAGCTTTGTTCTTCTCTTCAATATGGTTCTCTTCTTCTTCTTCTTCCTTCTTCCACGATGGGCTTCCGCCTGTTCCTTCTTCGGTGTTGCTTCTTATAGATGTAGATAATCACTCCATGGTTTTCTGGGCCTTCCAACGCCTCTTCTTCCGATTGGGGACTTATCTCTTGCCAGTTTTACTATTCTATCTTCTGTCATTCATGTGACATGTTCATTCGATTCATGTTTTCGTTTATTCACCCAATCGTTAATATTTTCTACATTGCATTGTTCTCTAATTGTTTCACTTCTCTCTCTATCTTATAGTGTTTTACCAGAAATTCTTCGGAGTACCATCATTTCAGATGTCTCGAGTAATCGTTTTGTTTGGACATCTCTGGTCTAGTTTCAGCCGTATACGTCATAATTGCTCTGACCGTTGCTTTGTAGATTTTCGCTTTGGCGTCCTTTCTAATATACTTATTCCGCCAGATAGTGTCGTTCAAGCAACCTGCTATTTTGTTTGCTTTCACTACTTGCTGACGTACTTCATTTTCAACATTGCCATAGCTTGTGATCTGTATGCCAAGGTATTTGAATTTCATCACCTGCTGTATTATTTTCCCGTCAATCTCCAATTTGCACCTTCGGGGTTTCTTCGACGTTGTCATCCATTTGGTTTTTTCTGTAGAGATGACCATATTCAGTTTCTTAGCTGTTGTGTTAAATATATACAAAAAGTCTCTGCAGATCATCTTCGTTCTCCATAATCAGAACGACGTCATCAGCGTAACTGAGTATTTTTATTTTGTGGTTTCCCATTTTATAGCCTCACCCAGTTCTTACTGTATTAATTACTTCGTCCATTATTATATTGAACAATAGGGGGCTCAAGGAGTCACCTTGTCTAATTCCGTTGTTAACATCTATTGGATCTGTCAGTTTACCTCTTATTTTAGATTGAATTTTGTGAGGTTTATCGGTATTCTTCTGTTATATAGCAGGCGAATTATATCTTCAAGCTGAATGCGGTCAAAGGCTTTCTGTAGATCGATAAAACAGAGATATGCTGGTTTATTATATTCAATTGATTTCACTACTATTTGTCTTAGGGTAAAAACTGCATCGGTGCATTATCTTCCTCATCTAAATCTTTATTGTTCGTCGGCTAATGTAATAATGGACTTGATCCTATTGATGACTATTTTAGTTGTTAACTTTAATGTTATGATTTTTTTTATTCATTTTGCGAGTTTCTCTGTTAAATGTTTTCCTCCGCATTTCAAAAGTTCATTGGTTATTTTTCTTGACCCGGCGACTTTCGGTTCCTCAGGTGTTTCATACTTCTTCTACATCGGCATAGTTTATAGTTAGGTCATCTTCTGCTACAATATCTGGTGTGTGCATTTCTACGGTGTTGTTGTCGCCTTTGAATAATTCTTTTAAGTATGTTATCCATGTTTTTCTTCGATTTGGTTTGATTCAATTAGTTCGTTCACTTCTTTTCTTTGCTGTCTCATCATTCTCCATATTTGTTTTTGTAGTCCGTAGTAGTCACTCTCCATACGTTTGGAGAATGTTTCCCAGTATTCTTCTTTGACACGTTTGACTAACGATTTTATTTCGTTTCTTATTATTTTATATTCTTCAAGGGATTGTGGTGATCTGAGGGATTTGTATCGCAGATAGGTTTTTCTCTTTTCTTTGCTTTTTTCTTTAATTTCCTTTCGAGACCATGCGATTTTCTGAGATTTTTGCTGTTATAACTACAATTTCTCTTAACGCTTCTTTGGCCGCTTCGTGGATAGTATGAGTTAATTGGCCCGTTCAACTTCTACATCATTATCGCTGTTGCTGTTTTCTAATTGTTGTTTTAGTCTGTTTTTATATAACTGTTGGATGCTATTCTCTCTTAATAATTGAAGCTTATATTTTAGCGGTGGTTTGGTTTCGAACTCCTTTAAGTGTTGAGTTTTTGTATTTGTCAGGTTGGGAGGTACCTGTTACAATTTTCGCTAACACCAAATAGTAGTCTGACCCCTAGCTGGGACCCCTTTTTACTCCCACATCGGTTATGGTGATATCTTGTTTCTTAGAAATTATGTTATTTAAAATAGATTTCTGACCTGTAGATGGTCTTGCCCAAGTACATTTGTGTATCGGTTTATGGTTGAAAAAGGTGTTTCATATCTTTAAATTGTACTGTATGTACGTATTCATCAATCTGTCTGCATTGTCATTGATTGTCATCTCTTCGAATTGGTCCACTACTTCGTCATTTTTTCTAATTCCCACTCGAGCGTTCATGTCTCTGGCTACAATCAATTGTTGTTTTTTCCTGATCCCATCTAATTCGTCTTTACAATCTGATAGAACTCGTCTTTCAAGTGCATTGGCGTAGCATCTGTCGGAGCATAAAGTGCGAGCATAACTATCTCTGTTGTAAATTACCTTTCTGACACCGGTTATTTTTTGCTATGCTTCTTTTTACAAGAACTGCAACACCTGCTTTGGCATGTTCTGATATGGGGACACCCAACCAGTATATTTCATAGTTTCTCTCCGTTTTTTCCATAACCTCTTCTTTTGGTTTCGGTTAGGCATACTATATCTACTTTGAGTTTATCTATTTCATTCCATACTCTTGTTCTTTATTAGACATTCTTTGTACATTCCACGTATGTATTTTCCAGGTCGGTTTATTCTGCTTAAGTCGTCTTCGTTTAGTTCCATCCTGTGTCCGAGGCTTGGCGTTAGATTTTTTAGTATTATACATGTTTTACAACGAACGAGGAGCTGGCCCGTCGCCAACCCCCAACCTAGAGAGCCGGAATTTGCTGTTAGGGTTTATTCCCTCAGCCGAAAAGCCGAAACACTTGTAACAGATGCGAAATATTTTAATTGCTTGGGGTGTTAAGTTCTATGAGTATTGAGAAGGAAATACTTGTGTTATAGACCAAAGAAACTGTCAGAAGGGACCTACACGAGCTGCTAGTCCAGCTTGATGCCTTCAGCTGCCGCGTCCCCCATAATCGTGTTCAGAAAGCTCCACGAACAACCAGCGAATCGACAAAAAGTCTGGTTTTCACATTTGTTTTGTTTTCTATCTTCGTGCGACTAAATTCAGGGAGCTCCGGTGCCCGTTAAATCCAGCTAGGCATGCTCCAGACTCAAAGGGGCAGCCGGTATGATTTGTATTTTTAACT
Organism: Limonius californicus; assembly: GCA_014611495.1. Classification (NCBI taxonomy): domain Eukaryota; kingdom Metazoa; phylum Arthropoda; class Insecta; order Coleoptera; family Elateridae; genus Limonius; species Limonius californicus. The sequence goes on along the minus strand of JABXWE010002487.1, from coordinate 18,312 downwards.
TTTTGGAATTATCTACCATTTTGAACATTATTATGCATTGGTAACTGGTCACTTACCTTCAGTAGGTGCATTCAGCTGTATTTTCATCTGTTTTTGTAACTGCACACTGGTATTTAACTATTTTATGATGCACAAAATTGCCAAACAACTGAACTAAAAATTCACTGTGGTAGATATTGTAAACTGCATGGCTTAGGTAAAAACACAGTCACAATGTGATCATTAAAAATTCAAAGATAGGCTACGGAAAAGGAATCGCGTCTTTAGACTTCAATCACATATATCTGCTGCTTATTTGCGTTACATTTTTAAAAATGGTAAATAAAGTTTGAAAGGCGAAAACTGTGATTGTATATTGCATGGTCTACCTTCACCAACAATTCACAACAAACCTTGACTCGATTTCTTCGGATCATCTTTGTACATATCAGGGGTGGCTTTCAGGGGGGCTGCATCGCGGGCGTTTAACGTGTAGGCCGTTTGATTTTCTCGAATGTAAATGTCATAAGGAAACCTCCTCCAAGTCCCATGCTTTGCATATTGACAACCCCATTGCAGAAGAGTGCGGCTAGCGCTGCATCCACAGCTGATCCGTTGCGTTCCAAAATTTCTCTGTAATAACAAAATTACAAATATCAGATATGTAATATTTTTAGTTAGGTATTCTATGTTAATTTTAAATCTTGTGCCTTTCAAGAAATATGGCGGCAAATTGGGGAGGCCTACGTCCAGAAATGGATTGATGAGGGCTGATGATGATGATGATGATTCTATGCTAATTTAACAAATTTTTGTGAGACAACGCTAGGCGTGTTGCAGTTAAAAATCACAAGTTGTAAGCTCTTGACAATAGAGTTCTTTGATTATAACACTTTGTTTGGTATCCTCAGGATTGTGTTTGGTTGCTTACTATATAACTGTGTTAGAATAATAGAATGGCTGTAAAATTTTTATTTTATTTTAGAAACTTTTATGTTTATGTTTTGTATTACTGTAAGCATTGATATGCATATACTTGACGTACGCTCACAGTTTTTTCGGTAGCATTGATGTATATTGTGCTCAATGTTTTTCCAACTTGCGATTAGTTTGGCTGAATTCTGCTGCATTTCAATTTATTTTTATCGGATTTTGTATAGTTATCAGGTGCTATCAGCTGCTTCTTTCATATTGTCACCAAGTGAGCTTTAGGAACTGAAACGTAATAACTTAGATGAATATGTCCTTAGTTAAGACACATGGGATTTATACTAACTTAGACGGGGATGTATGTGTTTTATGTAGGAGAAGTTTATCGAATTATAACCTGATATGCTGACTCTATACTGAAACGTACGTTTTCTATAAAAATCATGCTGACACATAAAATATGTACCATATAATATGATTTCTGAAATGTAATATAATATTCTGATTTAGTTGCATATAGTTCGGGATACGAAACAAGTGTTATGGTAGTTGCAACGATCCGAATGTCATTTTTCTGTTGTTATTTATTTATTGTTATAACGGTGTACACAAGGCATAATTATTATTGAATGCTAGTTCCGGTAAAATTATCTACCTAACCTTATCAATAACCTCGTAGGATTATCGTCGCACTACTCTAAATTAAATTGTATTATCGTGGGATTAACTTAAATCCAATGTAAGAAAGAGAAGCAGAAAGAAATGTATAAAACATGTTTATAGTACTGAGACCAAATTCTGTGTAACAATTAGCAATTATTACAATTAGTTATAATGAAAATGTCAAAAAAGTGGTATTGTTTAATTCAGTTCTAAATATAAATTTATTGTTTAAACAACTATCTTGTAATTAAAAGATATTAATGTTATTTTTTAGGCAGCTTGATTGTGTTTCAATACTTATAAACGTTTATTTGACGGAATTCAGATATGTTTATACAGGTTGTTGTCCGCAATATGAACGACTAATTAAAAAAAATTTCGCTGGAATATAATATATGAAAATACGAAAGGGTTTTCCCCCTTTCCCAGATGGATTTAACGTTACAGAAATGTGTCTTTTTACTACATAGTTAAACCGTTGTTGGTAATTTAGACACAAATAAAACGTGGATGGGTTTATGCATTTTTGCATATAAATCTACATATTAGCTACCGTTGTGATGGACAATTTCCTATTGCGTCATTATAGATATAATAAAAATTATACACGTTAAGTTTGTTTAGAGAAAAAAGCTTACGATTTCAAATTGAGTAGAATACCCAAAAAATAAAAACTGTGCATTGACACTTGGGAAAAATTAAATTCAAAATGAAATCGAAATGGTTACAGAAAAAACTAAATTATATATGGTTATTACAATAAATACTTGTTTTTAGAAGAAAAGAAATGTTTAATTTTACGAATTGAATAGCATTCACATATACCTACCTACTTTTAGCTATTTAAGTTTTAGAGAAACTTCACAAGGGTATTTGTATACACAATTTACAGAAACATATTTTTAATATGCACATACAACGAAATGTGACGAACGTGGAAATAAGAAATATCATATGCAGGATGTTCCTAAAACATACGTTCAAGTTTGTACAGTGTGTTGCGGAGACCGAGTATGTTAAATAGTTCATGTAAACATAAACTCAAAAATGCTTTGATAAAGAGTTATACGAGTCCTTAGTTAATATCTGAAACAGAAGATTTCCTTGGTGTTGGATCGGACGCGGTGGACAAATTGTATGGCCTCGCAGATCACCCGACTTATACCTAGTCAACTTATAATTATAGAATCACGTAAAAAATATAGTTTATGAACAATTCGTTCAAATTGAGTTCCAACTTAAGGGCAACGCATTCAAGACGCATTTACACGTATCTGAAACACTCCAGAAGTATTTGAACGAATACAACAATTAATAATCCGACAAGTAGAGGCCTATATTTTTATTGACGGAAAGAATTTCGAACATTTATTGCAACTTGTGCTTTGTTGGTATTTCCCTTACAATGTTCTAATTTTTGGACATTTAACCAAAATTTGGTCCCATGTTTTGAGAATATCCTGTATAATCACGTTTGCTTGTTATCAAGTTTAATCTTCATGTTTGTATATAAACTTTGTACAATTCGTAACCGATGTCCGTGTCGTCTTTTTAAATCATTATTTAAAAGTGTTTACCTCTATTTAATTTATCAGAGGCTTATTCGCAGTCTATAAAAGCGGTATATGTTGCGAGACGGAAGTATTTATATTTCCTCACGTTGTTGCGAATAGTAGTGAAATAAAGCCGACTATTAACTTCTCGCTCTTGGTCAGTGCTGCAGTGCTACTGCCGTCTTGCCGTTTCAAGCCTTATTTATATTCGCAAAAACATTTCCAGAACGTTCGAGACTTCCCTTGATAAAATCGCGATCCAAATCTACAGGTGTAGAAAATAATAATGGGCCTTTACTTAGTGCGTCAGTAGAACAAAGAGAAGAGAGTTAATAAAGAAGAAGACAAGATCAGGTGAATGGGACTGCGCGTTGTTGCCAATTCGTCGCAATGGCATTAATGAGCTGACTTTGAGTTATATCCGCAGGAGGTACACACAGAGTATACCCTCATGCACATTTTGCAACGTGGTATAGAATGGGATACCTTGTAATAAGGTACCGAAAAAATATTGTCCACGCTTGTATCAAACTTTCGAGAGATTTGATGAGGTATTTAAATTTCTGTGAATATTTAAACATTTTAAGTCAATTCCATGTTTTTTATTGATTTACTAACATTAATGGGTTTTGTCAGTGTCTCAACATCGGAATTGCACGGGGAGAAGTTATAAGGGGGCGCCACAAAAGCTAATATTAAAAAATGGGGCACACATCAAAGAAGATTTTGAAGCACTGGTGTAAAAGTGTGTCCATAATCACCATTTTGAAAAAGAGTGTTCATTTACTTTAATATAAGGGTCTCCTGTTTTGAAAATATAAGTCATTAATGCTATGATTTAGTCTCCAGGAACTCCAACAGATATTAATCGAATCCAGAAAACAAGAATAACGTTACTGGTACATTCTTAAAAAGAAGAATTAGGCCATCATGATCTGGAGTTCTTTATTTTTAAGTTTGTTTTAGTATTTCCAAAATTCCTTCACAAGAACTGAGTATTAATTGAATTTGAAAGTAGATCCGCATCCGAATTTTGTGTGGTCGTTTTCAAATGCTAAAACAATTAAAGTAGACAAACATTTATGTCACATTGAAACCTTTAGTGGCTAGTTCTGTTCTAATAAAGTATATGTATTTTCAAATTTTCTTTGAAGACGATTTCAAAAATTAATTCCTGACTTTGTTGTTTCGCTATAATATTAGTTTGACAGTTACAGTTACAATATCGGAAAGTTACGTGCGTTGTCGCCTGGAACACCGCATAATAATCAAATTTCTTAAAAATTAAGGGGTAAATTTGACTAATTTTTACAAAACTGCAAGCAGAATACGGCGATTAATGTCTTCCTCAAAATTGGGCGATCGAATTTTTTTAGAGACGGGAGAACTCGTGTATAAAATGAGTACCATGTACGATGAGCTGCGACTTGTTGACCGAACAACACAAGTTGAATCGTTTGCAATTCGCTTCTTATTTACTGCTACGATCTGAGGTGAAAGAGATAAATTTTTGGACTCAATTGTGACAACTGATGAAACCTGGGTACATGATTTTACTTTTGAATCAAACGCGCAAGCATGCAGTGGTGTCACATCACATATCCAAGGTCAAAGAAAGCAAAAACTGTGTTGTCAGCTGTAAACTGTTGGCTACACTTTTTTGTGATTCTCAAGGGGTGCACTATGTAGATTTCCTTGCAGTACGTTCTACAATTAATGCAGACTATTATTTGACACTTTTACGCGACAAAGTTAACAGACAGTCGGGATCAAACCAACGAGTTATATTTACTTCCTTCAAGACGGGGCTCGCCCTTATTCAACTGCAAGAACAATTGATACCACATAAAAACTTCAACGGGACCTTCTTCCGCGTGCAACATACAGTCCCGGTCTTGCTCCCTCCGATTTTACACAAATAACGACGCTATCGAAGCTGTTCAACACTTTTTCCAGAAAGGTATTGGAAAACCTCCAGATCGTTAGGGCAGGGTGACTACATCAAAAAGTAATACAGTTTTCAACGTTGTAATATTTGCAATACCCTTTTGTTTAAATAAATTCCCAATGAACAGTCCTCGTAGTTTAAAATGGTGTTCTATAATTGGGTGAATTTATTCTGCTCTTTTCTGAACGATCTCCGCTATAAAATACTTTTTGATTCCTCTACGTTTAGAAGTTCGTCGTCAAGTCGTCAACAGTCTTTCACGTCCCATTGCTGGGCACCGGCCTTTTCTATGCCACACCCTTCTCCTCAGCGCTGAAGTGGAAACTCGAGGAACCTACAGTTTCACGTTTACGAGTTGAACATAATTACTTCTTCCACTGTTGTATCCAACTAATTTAGACATGTGCATGTGTTAAATATTTGTGTTGATTAATGGCGACCTGCAATTGAGCCATTTTGTATCCTACCGGCCGCTTCAAACAAAGTGCCGGTGCCCCATATATTATTTATGGGGTTTTAGGTTTTTATGTGTTTAGCACTGTCCATATGGTTACTAATCCCTACATTGTAAAACATCGCTTCTACTTTGCTAAATAAAGCTATTGTAAAAATATGTAGTGATTATTTATACTATAAACCCCAGGACACCGAAAATGGCGTCCATAAGAAAACTACAACCCCAAGTATCGACAGGAAAAATCGGTACACAAGACTACGGTGTAAGCTATCCTAGTTATCCTATTCACAATGTCGTCCTAAATACTGCCAATTTAAGTTGCTAGTAGGAAGATAACTTAAAAGTTTTTCAAATTTAACATTTAACAATATCCAATAAAATAGAATCTTCTGTTGAACAACAATCTTTATTTGTTGATCTGGCAATAAACATATACAAAAAAAAGTAAGAACATACACGATTCTAATTGATTCACGTACAACCAATATAAAAACAATTCAAATTTCTTTTATGTATCCAATCTTCCCAATATCCAAATTATATTGATTATTTTAACGAATCTTCTTTTTATCAACAATCTCAAATTGGTGTCTATTCCATACTAATTAAAAGAAAATAGCCAACCGCTGGTACGTTTACATATTAAAAGGTCAGAGGTACAAACCAATATTTTATATGAACAACATTATTTACAACTTAAACAACTCTTTAGCATTGACCTTTTTGGCTTGTAACGGAATAAACACTCTGAACAACAACATTAAAGCAAAATCATTGTTAAAAGTTAGACAAATCGTTGCTTGACGACTTATTTATCGGAATTGGTTACTCACAGATAATATTTGCCTAGCAACGTATCGAATGTGGACGCAAGGATCGAGCAATCAATTTCCATATCCGTACGTGTGCATGGAACGGACTTGCTTGTTATGGAAATTAGAGAATGCCCTCATGCGGGAATTGATACTTCTGCATAATTAATAAGTTTATTGTTGCGTACGCTGTTCTGAACAGTGTGTAGATTGTAGGTCGCGTTTTATATGTAAGGTACGTTTAATATACTTTTATTAACCTTGAACTCAATTGTAAGTACAATGCAAAGTAATGGTTCAACGATTTGCTATAGTACCTAATTATTTAGAGTAATAGAATGGTTAAGAAATAAAAATAATGTAATTTTAATGAGGCCTATAATTTAGTTGGTTGTCGATATACAATTTCAAGCAATAACGGATCTGTTCAAGTCTCGTTTATTACCGTGAAGTCTTTGCAAACAGTTGTAGCCGTTTATAAAATAAATAAATGGTGGCGCTTTGGATTGAAAATTAAAACGAGATACTCCGTTATATACGTTAACATAAAATAGTAAAAATTGAATTCTTATATAGTACAACTCGCAATTACTTCTGCTTCTTGCTGTATATACGAGTATATTAAAATTAATTTTTATGCACTAAACTGCACAATAAAATAATACAGTTATGCATTTTCGAATAGTGTAAAATAAATTTAGACTATTGAAACAAAAAAAAAGCCTTTAGAAATTAAATTACGAAAAACTAACTATCAATAGAAGAACAAAACACCCTGTAATTATATTATTAGTTTGTAGTATTCCACGCAAACTTTCGGATATGTATGTTCAACTTCCCTCAGAATTTTTGATATGCAAACTTTTATAATTGCCATCCCGGTTTTAAGACAAAGGCTAGATGCGTCCCTCGTCCTTGTGTATATTTGCCCAATAAAGAGAGAGTCCATCTACCATCTACCAAAGTGCCAAGCTAACATGAAAAAATCCACTGTATAGAAAATTCAATATACGGAACAGTAAGATTTTTAAGTTGTGAAATCTCCTTAAACACAACAAAAACGGATGTGCAGTTTTTACAACTGCTTATTTACAAGTAGATGCAGACATATTTAAGTACATTATTACTTCATCATAACCAGGGTTTAAGTATTCTACATCTGGACATACGAGTACGCCTCTCCAAGCTGTCGCCATTCTTCGCGGCTTGCTGTTCTCCCCATTCATTGAATTCTGGCTAATTCTTGAATATCGTCTTTCCATCGTGTTTTGGGTCTACCGCGGTCTCACCTTCGCATTCTCGGTCTCCATTCAGTTACCTCTCTAGTCTATCTATTATCAGCTGCTCTCTCAATTTGGCCTGCCTACTGCCACTTCAGACTTACAATGCGTTCTACAACATCTATTACTCTTGTTTTATTACTTATAAAGTAATTTGACCTTCTCTCTTCTAGTCTGATGCATAGCATCGATCGCTCCATTATCCTTTGGGCGACTTACTTTATCAAGCTTTGTCATACATAAGCTTTGGAAGGACGTTGAGGGAAGTCTGATTTTAATATGTCTCTAATCTTTCCATACGCAGCCCATTCCAATGGATCCTTCTTTCCAGTTCTACTGTTTGGCAGTCTTCTGTTAATGATATTTTTGCCCTAAATAAATGTATTCATCAACGACGTCTATTATGTTGTTTGTATTATATTGGATTGGTGCAACATCTACCATATTTGACATAATTTTTGCTTTTGGTACATTTACTTTGCGACCGATTGTCCAGGCTGCATTTTGTACTTGTGATATCATTCTACTTAGATCTTTCATATTATTGGATAATAGGACGATGTCGTCGACGAATCGCAGGTTTGGGAGAGATGGTATCTCATACAGTATTAATATTTTGTGTAAGGTGTACTTAAATAAAGTTTTCTGTTCGAAAAACGTTTCACCCTGGTCTAAACTACAAAACACAACTTCAGGTACATTTTCTTGATACTGCAATGCTCGCCGAATTGTGAAAAATGCAGTTAAAACGTCAATTTCTGCAACAACCACACTATTGTCTTCTTTATCTTCGTTTCCTTGGAGTTCTTTTTCTTCTGTTTCTTCTCCAATCTGTGTATTTGTGACGCTGTCAATAATAATCTGGTCATTAGGATATTCGGACTGTATGACATTTTTAGTTCAATTTAATTGAAAATATTGACGTAAGTTTGCTAATGTGTCTAGATGTTCTATACTTCCGTGACAGCGATATTGTCTTCTACTTCCTATTTTTGCGTATACATGGGCTGTTCTCTTTCTGCTGAGCCTAGTAAAATAATACACAATTTATTGACAAAAAAAATGTATTTGCAATTTTTCAAAGTATTCCCCTCCACAGTCAATGCAGTTTTGCATCCCTGAAAACCAATCTTCTAAACCTTTGCTCCAATCTTCCCGCGTTAGGTTATTTATTTCATTTTTAAATGCGTCAACCGCTCCTTCGGCTGATGTAAAACGTAAACCCCGTAACTTATTCTTTCCACGTGAAAATAAAAAGAAATCATTAGGTGGTAGGTCTGGACTATACGGCAAATGAACCATCATTTCAATGTTTTGGGTATTCAAATACTCAGTCGTTCGAGTGTGCGCCCGAGCGTTATCCTGCGATGATCCTTCCTCTTGAACTTTTTTCGAGAACATTTTGGAGAACTTGGGGCAAACAATCTGTGGTGTACCATTCAGCATTAACAGTACGACGATCCTCCAGTGCTACAGTGGAAGCATATCCAGTAATTCCAAAAAAGTGGCGGTACCATCCTTTTGGTTCGGTTCTTTTGAAGATGTTTTGGAACTTTTGTTGGAGCCGATTCGTTCTCAAAGACCCAAACTGCCGACTGTTGCTTGCTTTCGTGATGATGGTAATATACCCACGTCTCATCACCTATAATGATGTTGTACACCAAATGATACGTTCCGTTATCAAAGCGATTCAGTGTAGATCTGCACCATGCTACACAGTTTTCTTTTGTTGTTTTCTTTCTTTTTGAACTGGGGTCAAATTGTGGGGTATCCAACGGACACAAAGCTTACGTACCATCAAATGTTCGTGTAAAATGGTGTCAATTGCTTTCACACCAATCTTTAAAGTTTCTTGACCACGTTGAAATTCATTGTACCACCGCTTTACGGTAGCTAAGGAACACGAATTGTCACCAAACACTCGATTGATTTCCTCAAAACATTCTTTAGGGGTTAAGCCACGCGTGAAAATGTTAAAAATCACAACTCGATAATGCTCTTTATTCAATTCCATAATTTCTTGGGGAAAGGATTACTTTAAAATTGTGTATTTTAAAAACCTTCAAGTATATTTGACAACTTTCACTATAATTAAACTTGTAAACAACTACGTTAAAACGTGAAACAAAATTAGTTTCAAAATATCACAGCCTGCTAGATAGGTTCACTAGAAAGAGAACAGTCCTCGTACGTTGCAATTGTTGACGATGTAACATCATTTGATAATTCGGCGATGCAGTCTCTCTATCTAAGTGTTCGCCATGACTAACGATGAAGCCACGATTTAAAAAAAAAGTGTAGATTAGGTGAAGCTGCTTGTCCTTTATTTTCCCACCTTTGTCGATTTCACCTAAGAGCTTCAATTTTACACGTACACTTTCAATACAATGTCTTCTTTGTTCTGTCATTTTATGATTTTAGTGATATGAGTACCCTATGCAAGAATACAAATGCAACTGCAAACTATATATGGCAAATTGTATGTACAGGCTTAGATACAGATCGTGTATACATTAATGACTAGGGAGCGCACAAAGGGTTGGAAAATCTCCGATGACCCTATTAAAGTTAGTTTCAAATTCCGAGAAAGGCACAATATACTTGACAGGGGGCCAAGATGCCGTTAAAAGTGCTTCCGAAGTAAGCGTTCTTGAAAAAAATTCGTTAAATGGAAAAATTCGCTATATAGAAGTTCGAAATAGAGATTTATAAAACAAGCTTCAATACTTATTTCAAGATTTTAGGTACATTTAAGGAAGGTTGCCTTGTTATATAAGTTATTAATAAAGTAAAAAAAAATAATTTATGTACTAAAGATGTAAGCCTTCTACATATACATAGTTGAAAACCTACAAATATTGCATAGCTAAATCATAGTGTTAATACATATGATGTTTTATATTTAAAAAATTCCCGGCGAGAGCCTCACTCGACTATGAATCGGAATATACATTCTGGGATAATAAAATTGTTAAAAGGTTATAAATTTTAGGAACGCTAATGAACGCAGCAGAGAGCTTTTATAGCTGCATTAATAAATTCATAATTATTTTCTAAACAAAGTGTAATACATGTTTCTGCATAACTCATAGTCGAATTTGATAGAAGTGACGCACACTGTTTATGAAATGCAAATTATGTTAAAATAAATATTCAACCAATTAAAAAATATATTTAATGTACATATTTAAGTGTCTAACAAGGGCCAAGGTTAATTTCTACAAAAAAATATTACAGCTAATCAGATAATAGTAATAGTATCCCTCTATAGCGTCAGGATGCCTTTGAGAGAGTAGCAGGTACAGTACTACGCCCAAGCCGCCTAGTAATACCCCAAAGTGGAAATAGGAACTCATTTAAGGCCGAATGGTCCTAGAAACCGAAAATCCTTTTGAAAAAACCACCTATATATTACGGCGGTTCCCGGTAATCGAACTCTGGACATCCTGTGTCGCAACCGGCGTACACGTAATGAGATACCAAAAGAATTTTAAAAAAATTGCAGGTTGTCGTTCAGCAAAACATTTGCTTGTAATTATTGTAATGACATGGCACGATAGCGCTCTTTCTTTAATTAACTAGATTTATTAATTACTAAATCAGTCAGTAATAACAATTCTGATAAATAAACCGTATTGTTTTCGTTTCTGTTTTCGCCTTAAAACGCCAAGTGTTTAATAAAGCTTATCAATTCGTTTTTTATCTAAAATTAGGTATTATATGGCGTTTTTATTGTTTACATTCATTTCATGATTTGTATTGATTTATTGTTATTTCAGATTTTGTTGTTAGTGTACAAACTGACTGACCTTGTAACAACCTGTGCATGGGAACCAGTAGTTGTTTGTTAACCTTAACCTGTATCAGTTCGTAAATAGGCATTGTGTCAACGCCATGTATAGATTGTGAAACGAAACCGGTACTAATTTTTTAATATCGCGTTATTTATTGAGTGGAATTTGTATAATATACCATTTAGTAATACGAAGTCCTACATATTTTCTTATTTAAGGTCTCGAGTTATAGGAAATCTATAAGAACTGAGAATTATTTGGAATTGTTCATCTATTGGGAAAAGACTGCACTGTAATATTTATAAAATCTAAAACTGCTAGAGGTGTGCGCCTGAAGGAAGATGTCTACCATTCTAGTATTCAATAGCTGGCCATAATAGAGAACAAGCTATGTGCTGTAGATTACTACTGCTAAAAACGAAAGCAATTAAATATTATAGTTTTAGATATCTTCTTCTTCTTCTTCATCCTCTTCCTCTTATACCCTATAACAACTTAATGGTGTGAAGTTTTAACATCTTTCATTGAGGGGTTTAGTTTCAAAGTGTACAATCTCCACTTTTTAATAATGTGAGTTTAGCGCGGTTTCTGGTGTAATTTTTGTCGTTCCATTCGAATATGGGGTCAGTCTGTAGCAAAACGTACAATATCCAATGCTTTTTCAGTGCAGAAGAACAACCTTAGTTTCAGAACGTACAATCTCCACTAAAACATTAGTTTCAAACTGCACAATCTCCATCCCGCTCGCAGTTCGCGTGGTTGGGTTTGTGTATAGCATGAGTTGGTTACTGTTTTGTTATTATCTGCTGTGAGCATGGCCCCCACAATGGTGGGGCTGGTGCAACTCTGGCAACAGGGCCCGGGCTCAGAGGGGGCCCTGGTTTTTTTATTCAAGAAGTATTTGTCTATCATAAGAAAGCTCAATGTCGTTGAAAAGACGCCCGAGCAACTTCAGCAAGAAGCTTTACAGGATTTAAAATCTTCTGCTGTCTTTCCTGTTTTGGATTTGGTCATGGCTGATTTGAAAACCAGATTTGTAAGCTGTGAAGAAATTTGTAACTTGTTTGCTCCAGTTTTAATTTTCATGGATCTAGACAACGAAGAACTAAAACTTAAAAGCACCTTACTCGTTTCATATTACCCTTCAGACTTTTCAGATCCAGAAGGCTTATTTGAAGAAACTCTTCATATGAAGAATGTCTCTGAAACAGTGTTCCAATCAGAAAAGGATCCGTTAAAACTCCTGAACTCAATATATGAGAAAAACCTTCAGGCCATTTTTTTGAACCTTTGCACGGCTATTAGACTTTTTTGTACCATCCCAGTTTCGGTTTCTACGGCTGAAAGGTCATTTAGTAGGCTAGGAAATTTATTGAAAACTTGGCAAAGAAGCACAACTGGCCAAACTCGTCTTAACCATCTGGCAATGTTGGCAATTGAAAATGAATTAGCCACAACTGTTGACTTTTCTGATGTTATTAATAATTTTAGTCAAAAAAAAGCTAGGAAAGTTATAATTAATTAGGCTATAAGTTTTTTAGATCTTAATTTTAGTATTATTTTTTAGTTCCTAATTTTGTTATTTCTTTAGATAGATCGTAATCTTATTTTTTTTGTCATTTTTTATAATTTTGTCAATAAAGTTTGGTTTTAAGATTGAACTGATTCCTTTATTGCTTAATTATACCTTACAATCTATTTTCGGTGTAAATAAAATTTGTAAAAGGGTAGAAAAATGGGCATATGTTGGGGGGGGGGGCCCGACCCAGATCCTGGTTACAGGGCCCACAATCGAATGTGGGGGCCATGGCTGTGAGTAAAAAGTTTTGTGCTTTGTGTTGCAATTTTATTTTTAAATTAGATAACGGGTTAACGTAGCTCCCGTTGGAGATAAGAAGAAAGCACGAAAAAGAAAAAAAGGGAACTTAGAGGCAGAAAAGAAAGTTCACAGAATGAGGGCACAAGCATAAAACTCCTTGGGGAAAATGAGGATAGAGTGCAAATTTTTTCTTCGATTGTGAGAAAAACCAGGTGTTGCCTAAATTACCCGACCAGCAAGCGTATTATTCTAGGCAAATTTATATGCATAACTTCACTGTTGTAAAGGGAAAATCTAAAACCAATCTATATCCATCTACAGTCGTATGCTTTTGCTAGACAGAAAACGAGTTTGGCAAAGGCTCTAACGAAATATCCTCCTGTATTTACCATATCTTGACGACAACTGATTCTTCTAACATTCACACTATTAGGTTAATGTGTGACGGTTGTGGAGGACAAAATAAAAACACGACACTAATAGGAATGTGTTCTCACTGGCTGTCTAAGCAAAGTATTGTCTCTAAAATCGAAGTTATTTTTCCGGTTTCCTTCATACCCCCAGATCGTATTTTTGGGCATATTGAGAACAGGTGTCGTAAAAGGGAAATTATATACTATATAATATATTATATATACTAAAACCGAAGGACTATCTTGAACTGTTTTCACAATTTGGAAACGTCTTAAAAGTTGTGGAAGATGTTCCAATTTACGACTGGAAGGCAGAAATAGGGAAGGTAATAAAAATTCCTGAAACCTGGTATTTTGCTTTTTCACAAGCCAAAAGAAAGATTCTTACCAAAAGTAACAATAAAGGTGCTACATTGGTTTGTGGCGAAATTGCATATAACTCGGACGGAGGAAGTGCAAAATCTATCAGCAGAAAAGGAAAAAGTTTACGGGATCTGAAACCAGCCGTCATCCCTAAACAGAATGTTATCAATCAAAAAAAGAAGGACAAACTGATTCTTGCACATTATGGAGCCCCCTGGCAAAACGACCCGAATCTGAAATTTTTTAAGTTTGTCTTAGAAGAAGCCGCAGAACAGACTGAGGAAAATCCAGCTGAAGTTGAAAGACTATGCCAGGGGTTTCCAACCTACGGCCCGCGAGGCAATTTTGCCTGGCCCGCGGTTCAAAACAATAAGCTTGTCAGCAAACACAGTTGCCCGTAGAATAGAAGATATAGGCAATAATGTAGTTTTGCAACTTCAAGAACGTATTTCTGAATTCGAATGGTTCTCTTTAGCACTGGATGAATTAACTGATGTTTCTAATTCAAGATCAAAGACAGGATTGGTGGGAAAAATTTCCAATGCGGCCGAAGCAGAAAACATTAGTAAACCTACGATTCTTCATTGTATTATTCATCAACAGGCTTTGTGCGGAAAGTCTTTAGAATTCTTCTTCTTCTTGTGCCGTCTTCTATCGAAGGTTGGCTATCATCATGGTTACTTGTACCTTGGATACTGCTGCTCGGAATAATGAATTCGTACTTTTGCCATACCATTGCCTTAAATTCCTCAACCAGGATGTACGTCTCCTACCCACGCTTCGCTTCCCTTGTATTTTACCTTGTATGATCAACTGAGGTAAGTAATATTTTTCATTTCGCAATATGTGACCCAATTATTCTAGTTTGCGACGTTTGATGGTTTTAAGTAATTCCAGATCTTTGTTCAGTCTTTGCAAGACTGTTTCATTCCTGATTCTTTCTACCCACGAAATTCTGAGCATTCTGCGATATAGCCACATTTCGAAACTTTCTAACTTTTTACTTGTTGCTTGTGTTAGCGTCCAGGACTCGACGCCATATAAAAGAACTGGGAACACATAGCACCGTACGATCCGTAGTCTAAGATCAAGGTTTAAAGGTTTATGTTACAGCCAAGGTATTTGTATTTGTTCACTCTCTCCAGTTGGTCACCGTCAATTGCGATATTTACATTATCAATTTTACATTTACTAATTACCATAAACTTAGTCTTTTTCTTGTTTATGTTTAGACCATAATTATTGCTAGAGAGATTGACTTTATTAACCAGCTCTTGCAGGTCTTCTTCGGTATTAGCGATCAGGACTGTGTCATCCGCGTACCGTATGTTGTTTATCGTTACTCCATTTATGGTAATACCTTTAGGACTGCCTTCCAGTGCTTCATTGAAGATTGTTTCAGCATATAAATTAAACAAAATAGGAGAGAGAACACATCCCTGTCTTACTCCCTCATGATTTCTATTTGCTCCGTTTCATCATTTTCTACTCTAACCGCAGCTCTCTGGTTCCAATAAAGGTTTGCAATAACTCGCATATCTCTACTATCTAAATCTATGTCTTTCAGTATCTTGATTAATTTATCGTGCTGCACGCGGTCAAACGCCTTCTCATAGTCAATGAAGCACATGTAGATATCATTGTTTACGTCTCTGCAGCGCTCTATTAGAACATGTATGCTAAAAATCGCTTCTCTGGTACCTAACCCATTTCTAAATCCAAACTGGGTATTACTGAGGTTGTCTTCAAAAACATTTTCAACACGTGGCTCATTAAACTAATGGTTCTATGATCACTACATTTTCTGGCGTTGTTTACTTTGGGCAGTGTTATAAAGGTTGATCTTAACCAGTCCTCTGGTATCTCTCCTGTGCAGTAGATCGTGTTAAACAATTCAACTAAAATCTGTATTCCGGTTTCATCTAATAGCTTAATTAACTCGACATGAACATCATCTGGTCCTACGGCTTTCCCAGTTTTTGCATTTTTAATTGCGTATTTTACTTCTTTAGTTATTAGGGGTCCAGTTTCTTGTTCTGTGTTTATTTGAAGTTTTGGTCTGTCATCGTGGAACAGCTCTTCTATGTATGTCTTCCATGTGTCTAATTTTTCTTCTAGAGTAAATGCAATGTTACCATCCTTGTTTACTAATAGATTAGGCTTGCGCGTCCGGTATGACCATGTCGCCTCTTTAATTTTTTTATGCATGTTGAACAAATCATACTTTCTTTCTAGTTCTTCTGTTTCTGCACATCTCTCCGAAAGCCATTATTCTTTTGCTTCCCTTATTTTTCTTTGCACTATTCTCTGTATGCTTTTGTACTTTAGATTTATCAAATATAATGAAACATGTTTTATCCACTGTAAATTTTATTCGTTCTCATGGTTTTAAACATCGTGAATTTCAAAGCTTTTTAAAAGAAATTGACGCCGAATATAGAGATATAATTTTTCATAGCGAAGTTAGATGGCTGAGCAGAGGAAAAGTTTTACAGAGGTTTTTCGATTTGCGGATTGAAGTTGAGATTGTTTAAAATGAAAAGTGACCACTTCTTGTTCTTTTTCAACCAGAATGGCTTTGGAAATTAGCTTTTCTATGTTGAGAAGTCGTCAACCTTTTATTTTACATTGTACATTATTATTAGGAGTTGTCGACCTTTCATTTCTACGTGTTGCAAATATTTGTAACAGTAGTCGTCAACCTTTGATTTCGTTTAATTGTGCATTATGTTAGTACCAATACAGGATGTGCTATGCTTGTGAAAATTCTGTCTGTTTATGTAAAATTGTTGCAGTTTATTAATAAAGATTCTCATTGGATAATTAATGGTAGGGATATGTTAACTTTGTAGAAATAACGTTTTTTTGTAAATCAGTCTACTACAACCAACACAACATAAAATAAAGCAGTGGTTTGAAACTTGCGTTTTATTACCTATCTTTACCTAATATGGTATAGGTTGCAACATCTAGTTGATTTGTGCAATCATATTAACGCACTTAATTTAAAACTTCAGGGTCAAAATACAACTATTTCTGAGTTATATAGTGCTGTTAAAAGTTTTAAACAAAAACTTTCTTTATTTAAGTTGCAGCTTGCAGTTAGTAATTTCGCTCACTTTTCCTGTTGCGAAAAATTTAGTCAAGAAACTGATGTGTTGTTTTCAAAAAAATATTGTCTTGACATTTTGACAGATTTAATAACACAATTTAATAACCGCTTTCAAGACTTTGAAAAATATGCAGATAATAATAGTTTCTTTCAAAATCCATTTAGTTATGAGGTTGTCAATATACCAAATGATTTGCAAATGGAAGCGATTGAATTGCAAAACAATGACTTTCTCAAAAATAAGTATAAAGAAAGCAATTTGATTAATTTTTACTCCTACCTCGACGAGGAAGAATTTTCCAAAATTAGAAATTTTGCTTGTGGGGTGAGTTCAATATTTGCCACTACTTATATTTGTGAAAAAACCTTTTCCAAATTAAACTATATTAAATCTAAATGTAGATCTAATTTATCAGATCAATACTTAAGCAGCATTTTAAAAATCAGCACAACTATTACTACCAACATTGATTCAATTATATCAAAAACGCAATGTCAAATGTCTCATTAATTGTATTATTATATTATGTATTATGTTCTGTATGATGATATATTATATATAATAGTTATTTTAAACTTCATCACATTTTTTCTTCGGCCCGCAAAGCCACAGTAAATAGTTAATTTGGCCCGCCGTTAAAAAAGGTTGGAGACCCCTGGACTATGCGAAAACTTTGAAGAAGACCCCAATGCCGTAGTATGAAATGAATTTGACGATAACATATATACTTTTGTTTTTTGAATTTATATTTGTTATTTAAGAATGAAACTATTTTTATTTGTAAAACCTTTCAAGTTTCTAAATGAAAACATTAAACCAAACCGTGTAATAATCTGAAGTGAGTTACAAAACGTACAATCTCCAAACATTATTTTCAAAATATACAATCTCCAAACAAAATACTAAAATACTTTGGTAAGTATATGCACTTTATTTGTCTCAAATTCGGTAAAAAAGTACACAACCGATGGTGTAAAACAGATAAGTAACAAAAAACTGTAAAAAAGTATCTTCTGACTTACCAAAGTTTTTTGCGTTTTCTGTAAAATGTGATCATTTGGAAATTGTACAGTTTGCAACTAGACCCCTCATTTACAGTTTGTTACTAGTTGACGCAAACTCTATGTACAAAATAAAAATACTTTTAACTTTTATAAAATTCAGCAATTCGTAACATATTTACTAAAT
>JABXWE010002486.1:0-14700 GCA_014611495.1 Limonius californicus | reverse complement strand
TGGCTAAGGCACAGGAATTTTTCCCAATTCTGCAATCACTTCTATGCTGAGTTAGTCGATTTTTTAACCATTGGCTGGTTTGACCAATATATTTTTTATCACAATCATGGCATGCGATTGAATATACGGCATTCGACCTCATCAGCATAGGAGTTTTGCATTTGACCTTAGAAAAAAGGTTATTAATTGTTTTTAAGTTATATTTAGCAATTTTGATGTGATCACTCTTTAAGACATTAATTAAACCATAAGTTAGATTACTAATGAAAGGAAGTTTCAAATAGATCACTTGCTCTGCTTGCACAGCAGGTTGTTGGTTAACTGGAATAGGACGAGGAGTACTAAACAGTAATTTTTTAATGAAAACTTTGGGATAACCGTTATTGATTAAGATACTTGACAGTTTATCAAGATTTTTTTGAATCAACGAAGGGTGACAAATCTTCATTATGCGGTTTTTTAAGCCCAGCACAATGTTAGTTTTTTGTTTCATCGGATGTTCCGAATAGAAATTAATATAACGACCAGAAGATGTCGCTTTCTGGAACCAGTCCAAAATTAAACAGTTAGAAGAATTACGGATTAGTTTAATGTCTAAGAAAGGTACACTGTTATTCGTTTCCGTTTCCACGGTGAACTGTAAGTGATTGTGAAAATTATTAAAGATATTTAATGTGATTTCTATTGAATCTAGGGGAACCGACAATATTAAATCATCAACGTATTTTTTTAAAAAAGGTAACTCAAACGGTAGAAGCGGGATTACTTGATCAAGGAGATGATCCATGATTATTTGAGCTAAAATCGGACTTAAAGGTGACCCCATAGGGGTGCCGTTAATCTGGAGGAAAAAATGATCATCAAACACAAAGTAGCTATTTTTAAAAATGAATTGAATGACATTTAAAAATTGATCTTTGGAAAAATTACACACAGGGTGAATCAATTCCCATTTTTCATTGATAATTGATAAAACCAAGTCAAGGGAAATATTAGTAAACAATGAAACAACATCTAGAGAAATAAGGACGAACCCCTCAGGGAGCTGAAAATTATTAAATTCTTCAGCAAAAGAAAATGAGTCTTTTACATTGTAATTCGAATTACCTTGGAACGCATTGGTTAAAATGTTTGCAACAAATCCAGCCAGAGCATACGTAGGGGAATTAATTGATGACACAATCGGCCTCAAGGGAACATCAACCTTGTGTATTTTTGGGAGTCCGTATAGCTTGCGAGCCACGGAATTGTTAGACATGAGTTTCTTGCAAACCACCTCATCGATGGTACCCATGGTTTTGAGTTCTTTCAAAAGATCGTTGGTCTTCTTTTGGGTGGTAAAAGTGCAGTCTCCCCCCAGTTTTTTGTATACTGAGGTATCATTAACTAAGTCATATACCTTATTAAGGTATTCCTCCCTTTTTAACACTACAGTGGCCGTGGCCGATGTGTTTACAACAAAACCAAAAAGTTTCTTAAGGATAACCCTGACATTCTGGTCATGAAGGCCGATAAGGGGGCAGTAACTGTAGTGTTAAAAAGGGAGGAATACCTTAATAAGGTATATGACTTAGTTAATGATACCTCAGTATACAAAAAACTGGGGTGAGACTGCACTTTTACTACCCAAAAGACCACCAACGATCTTTTGAAAGAACTTAAAACCATGGGTACCATCGATGAGGTGGTTTGTAAGAAACTCATGTCTAACAATTCCGTGGCTCCTAAGCTATACGGACTCCCAAAAATACACAAGGTTGATGTTCCCTTGAGGCCGATTGTGTCATCAATTAATTCCTCTACTTATGCTCTGGCTGGATTTGTTGCAAACATTTTAACCAATGCGTTCCAAGGTAATTCGAATTACAATGTAAAAGACTCATTTTCTTTAGCTGAAGAATTTAATAATTTTCGGCTCCCTGAAGGGTTTGTCCTTATTCCTCTAGAATTCTAGATGTTGTTTCATTGTTTACTAATATTCCCCTTGACTTAGTTTTATCAATTATCAATGAAAAATGGGAATTGATTGACCCTGTGTGTAATTTTTCCAAAGATCAATTTTTAAATGTCATTCAATTCATTTTTAAAAATAGCTACTTTGTGTTTGATGATCATTTTTTCCTCCAGATTAACGGCACCCCTATGGGGTCACCTTTAAGTCCAATTTTAGCTCAAATTATCATGGATCATCTCCTTGATCAAGTAATCCCGCTTCTACCTTTTGAGTTACCTTTTTTAAAAAAATACGTTGATGATTTAATACTTTCGGTTCCCCTAGACTCAATAGAGACCACATTAAATATCTTTAATAATTTTCACAATCACTTGCAGTTCACCGTGGAAACGGAAACGAATAACAGTGTACCTTTCTTAGACATTAAACTAATCCGTAATTCTTCTAACTGTTTAATTTTGGACTGGTTCCAGAAAGCGACATCTTCTGGTCGTTATATTAATTTCTATTCGGAACATCCGATGAAACAAAAAACTAACATTGTGCTGGGCTTAAAAAACCGCATAATGAAGATTTGTCACCCTTCGTTGATTCAAAAAAATCTTGATAAACTGTCAAGTATCTTAATCAATAACGGTTATCCCAAAGTTTTCATTAGAAAATTACTGTTTAGTACTCCTCGTCCTATTCCAGTTAACCAACAACCTGCTGTGCAAGCAGAACAAGTGATCTATTTGAAACTTCCTTTCATTAGTAATCTAACTTATGGTTTAATTAATGTCTTAAAGAGTGATCACATCAAAATTGCTAAATATAACTTAAAAACAATTAATAACCTTTTTTCTAAGGTCAAATGCAAAACTCCTATGCTGATGAGGTCGAATGCCGTATATTCAATCGCATGCCATGATTGTGATAAAAAATATATTGGTCAAACCAGCCAATGGTTAAAAAATCGACTAACTCAACATAGAAGTGATGGCAGAATTGGGAAAAATTCCTGTGCCTTAGCCATTCACTCTAACAGTTTGAACCATCAACCAGATTTTAACGATGTAAAAATTTTAGATATTGAAAACAATAACAAAGGCAGACTTTTTCTGGAAATGTTCCACATTTACAAAGAACCCCTAAGTATGAATTCAAAAACTGATGTTGATCAGCTTAGTGTTATTTATTCTCATATCTTAGATATGGATTTGGATAATGGTTAGGTGCTGTTGTTCTCTTATTCTCCGTCTCTGGACGGGGTGATTTGGATGGGCAATCAGGGAATACCTTCTAATTACGGGGGTGTTTTTTTGGTTGTCCGTTCAAATTTTCCCGCCCAGGGATAGGAATTTTAGTTATCTTAGGTTGGTACTAGTTAGTGACCTTCTGTCATTGGTGCATTGCACGTGTTTCTGTATCACAGAGAGTACGTTTGCTGCGTATTTTCTTTTAAAATGTTTGTAATAATTTATTAATTTTATATTCTAAACCTCAATTTTGTGGGTGTACACCAATTTGTTAACAATAATGCTATTCCTGCTCAAATAGTTCTGTCATGTTTGTTCACGTTCATTTTATGAACCTCCCAGCTTTGTAAGTATTTAGTTATGCTGTTTTTGAGGTTTTTCCTCTCCCAGTTGTTTGTTTTATAGTTGGCTCTGAGGAAGGAAATAAAGTTTTCCGAAAGCTTAGCTTAATAGCAAAGGGTGGTTTAATTTCTTGCCCTTGGTCGATTACCCCAACAACCAACATCTTTAACTTTATATATATATATATATATATATATATATATGTTTTCAAGGTTTCTCCTATAGAGCTAATACTGGCTGTATAATCCACATTCTTCACGAGTATAAGGGTTCCTTATGTACGAGGTACTACTGATGAAATAGCACGCTTATTATAAAGGAATAAAATTAACACAAACCTAAGGACCCAACACCCCCGTTGCACTACCAAAGAGTATATGCAATTTCCTCTTCGTTTGTAAAATCTTACATTGAACAAACCGGACGCACGGTAGAATCACGAAAACAAGAACAATATTAGCAACTGCAGACTGTAACGATTTCTGCGCCTAATTGAAGACAACCCTTATTACATATTTAGTTATTCACATGCTTATAGGACTTATTAATATTTCGAAGTTACGTTTCTGTCAAGTCGAGGCAGTGCGTGTTTGAGTTTCAAAACTGGGGGGGAAGGGGATTCTAAAAGACATTTTTCTGTAATTAGGACAGTGAGTTGAGTATTGTCGTTCTTACCGGATGTATATTCGTGAATACTGATCTATTCTTAGTAAATCGTTATCGGTTTGGAATTCATTTTCCGATTTAGAATCGCTACACACAGGAGCTCATTTTCCTATAGTTGGAGGAGAGCAAAAGCTCCAGGAATTTAACATTTCAATCTAGAGATTTTTCCGGTCAAGAAGTCTTTTGTATGCCAGTTCCCATCAACTGGTGAGTTAGTTAATTATTGAAAGATTTGTTCAGTCTTAAATTTTCCCCGAACTTTAATATTAATTTCCGATGTATTAATTTAGGCAAAATTCGCTCGGTGGAAATCCCGTGAATAAGGTCAACTAAATACGCATATATTGAGTATCTTGGGCTTGGCCTCAGTGATAAGAATTCTGGAACCTGGCCGCAAAGATAACCGTTTCCACTGCAACAAGGAAAGTGATTTTAATATTGTTTCGCTGTAAACTGTTACTACGTGTCCTCCGTTATTTACAATTGCATTATCTGCGAGTCAGAATAATTTAATTGATTGGTTATGTTAAGGGATTGTAATCTTGGGGTTATAATTGAGGGAATTTCTAGACGTTAATTAATATTATATTATCAAATTTAGTGGGAGAACAATTTTACGTACATTATATATAGGGTGCTCCAAAAGTGGGATTATATTGCGTTTTCAGGGTTTGTATTGCAGGAAGGTTTTTTTTTGGTCGGTTTACGATCACGCATTTCCACGAACTGCGGGGGCCTCCTTTTTCGTATTATGCGCTAAACATTTTTAATATAAGTTATTCTGGAGAGCACAATAATTGTCCTGACTTTGTTCGAGTCGCGCCCGGTTAATTTGTATATGTTATTAGCTGAACGTAAGATTGGGACTGCTAATTGCAATTTTATTTATTTTTGAAGAATTATAACTTTGGGATTTGTGTCTTATATAAATTAAATGAGGTTTTGGTTGCTACTTGTCCTTTCTTTTACAACGAAATATCTGGAACAAAGTCTACATAACGCACAGATATAAGGCATAAAGATAGGTAATTATCTATCTTGGGGTCCGACTTCCCATTTACCACCTCGGACGATGTTAGTAAATTATAAGTCGGTGGCGCCTATAAATTAATTGTTGGAACCTACTCCTTCTTCGATTGGGTTTCCGGGATACTAACATTTGTCAACCTGGAAATATGCTTGTGCAAGGAATGAGTGTTGAATTCAACAAAAGAGCGAAGAACAAGAAACAACAAAATGCAATGCCTTGAATAACTCAAGAAGTAATTAAACTGCTTCAAGAAAGAAAGGAAATGAAACATTTCAATAATGTTTTCTATCTATTTTAGAAGTTTATTTTTGGTGATGGAAAGTTTGAGTTTGGGGCGATATAAATAAGAATGTAGTGTGACAATAGCTTTCCCGAGTAGAGCACGAAAATTTATATTTAATCCTTTTTCATTTATTGGGTTGAAACTGGTACTTTCTAATATAAAAAACAATAAAAAATAAAACTATACAAGCAGAACTTGATTTCATGAGGAGAAACTTAAAACTGACACAAGAAGACAGAGTTCACAACGCAAGTGTATGGGAGAAAATGCGAATAACGTGTTCAATCACCACATCTCGACAGCTGCGGTTCCCAAAGTGTGTTTCGTGAAAGCTCTACAGGGGTTCCGCAAAAAACCTGGAAAATAATCTTTTTTTTTCAGGTGTTGGAAGCTTTGCCCTTCATGGGACAACTAAGCAACGGAGGAATATTCGCGAACTTTTTGAATAAATTTATATATTATATATTAAGCTTGCGAAGGCGCCCTCAGCGAAGAGACGAATACAGACTTCGCCCCACTAGAAATTTTGCTTGTTTTCGTGAAGTATCCCTTCGAAACATCTGTTGTAGAAGATCTGCTCCTATGCGCACCTTTTGGGACCAATACAACTGGAGAAGAAGTTTTAAAGACATCGATGGTTATTGCATAAACACGATCTCAACTGGAATAAATGTATTAACGTATGCAGCGTTGGCAGCGTAATAACATGCGGCGAGACTGAAATAGTTATAACAGGTTCTATTATATTTAACTGTTACGATAAATTAAAATGTATTTGCTTGTTTAATGTGATAAATAAAAGTAGTAATATTCGGACAAGGTAATAAGGTCTGCAAAATCCTGGTAGGTACGCCCCTGGTACTGGGTCGGAGGTCGACTCAATGGCACTGCGCCGGTTGATTTCAAGCTGCCTGCGGAGTGCGGCGGTTGTACTCTATAGATTTAAATAAACAAACAAAATGGTTGCTACCTGGCAGTTAGATTTAAATGCGCCAAACAAAATTCACCCACGAAACCACTAATCCGAGTAGTTTTCAGTATTCATACAGTTATAAGATTAAATTGTCACCTGATACGCGTACGGGTTTAGTTTAATTCTCCTGTGAAGTTGTTTCGGGTTTTCTTGCCTTCGTTGGTTCAATGAACGGATCCAGGTGATCAGCGGTTCGCTGTGATCCAGATGCGTCCAGAAAGCTTGCTTGGATTCGATAAATGAATTTAAGTGTTGCGTAGAATATTTTAAATGAAATATTACCGTACAGCGAGTACTTGGAATTATACTAACGCCTAATTTTAAAAATACCTACAATCTGGCCTGACCGACTAGAACGTATTTTAAAATTAGTTCTGGAACTCTAATTACGGATAAAATATGAAAACCGAAGGTCCGATTAACCTGGCCTGACCGGCTTATAAAGCCTTCAAACTCTTTTTTGATTGGGATATTAACCTAATTGATACTAACTGGCATAATCTTCTTGATATCAATTAACTTAACCCCAACGACGAAGTGTTCCACAAAATGAATAAATGCTACACCGTGCACACACGGATTTTGTTGGAATTCTCCAACGGACTGGAAATTCTCACGGACTAAGAATATTTCGGCGGCTTAACTTCGGCTTGCTTCCTTCTCTGGTGGACTGGTACTTGAAGTTTCGGGCTGACTTCCTTGCTGAAGTCTGGAACTCCAAGTTTTGGCGGCTTTCCTCTCTGGCGGGGCTGGACTCCTAGTTAATGTATTTGTGCTGGGATTCTGGATTTATACCGGTTGCCTTTCTCTAAGCGATGATGATTGCGTCGGGGAAAACAATTTGGAATTCCACTAACACTGCTGCAGGCGCCTCTTGCAGGAACTAAAGTGACTCAACATGTGATTGCCAAATGCTGAAACAGTTGCTGCCCGGGAACTTCGTTACACAATGTACGATAAAAAAAAGTAGAAGGCGAAGGACATAGAAACAAGTGGCGCAGTTGGCTTTTTAATCTTCGATCTGGGCTTGGGGTCGACTCCCCAGCATTGTCATCTAACGTCTGCCAGTCTGGTTTGTAACCTTATCTTTCGAATTCGACGTTAAATGGTTTCTATACGATCGCTGAGGAGGAACACTTGACAGAGAAGAGACTAATGCCTAACAGTGGGACGAGAAAAGCTGCTGATGATGATTCACTTGCTATATTTTATTAGGACGTAAAGAAACTACTTTGTAAATATGAGTATCTGGTAAGCAATCGTGTAAATGCTTATAGTTTTCGAATAAGATTCCGACAGAGACGTGTGCTTTACTGCGATTGCTTTGTTAATAATGCATCGCACTTTTCAGGTATATAATCAACAGGCAGGGTAAGAGAACTTAAAGTTGATTAAACATAATTATGAAAACATAAAAGAAAACTCTAGTCTTACAAAAATTTGCTCTACTATAAGCAAATATTGGGTTTACATTTTAGAAACATACTTTCCATCAGTAGTGGAAACTATATTAAAAAATGCTTCAATTATATTTTTATACCAATAAAAGTTTATTTGGGATATTTCAGGTACTGGATTAGTTTCAGAAATTACACAAGTTGTAAAACCTTTCGAGTTCCATTTTGTTCCATGGAATGGAAGTTAAAATAGCAGCATCTGTTTTCCCTTGAATTTTCTTTCACTGCCTGTCAGTCGTTCAATACATTGTGGGTGAAACAATATTGATGGAGTAAATGATGATCAATAGGTGCTTTAAAAGCCTATTCATAACAATTTGAGAATATTGACAGCTTTGCTGCTCAGTACTAATTTGCAGGATAGAAAATAAATTTTCATTCTGTTTATGTATCTCGTACATTGTTACGGGTACGAGCATATTTAGGAAATCCTGTTGAGCTTTCCTTTTATGTTAGCACCTTGTCATATCATTTATTTTTATACTTCTTTTTGTGAATATACATTTTCAGAGTTTCCAGTAATGCTTTTCGGCTACGATATCACCATTTAATGGGCTCTCGGATTTTTCTCGTGTTTTTATTGCGTTCTTCCGATCCCATAGTAAATTTAAAATTTTCTGTTTACGAATAACGCCGGTTTAGGTGGGTTTAAATTTATTTATTCGCTGGATATTCCTTAGACCTTCCCAGTCCTTCCGCTTCCGCGAACTTTAACGACTTCTTCAAACTTTTTAAATCAGTGTAAGGGCGTTAACGTTTAGAAATCAAAAGATATATGCAGGAAAAATCCATCGTCCCAATTTGTGAATATTGGAACTTTCTTAACCAAATTTATGAAAGGAAAACAAAATAAAAAGTTGATAACAGTAGATTCAGAAAGCCCTTATTTTGGTTTAAAATTGCACGTGTTTTTAAAATTACTGAGACTTACGAGGAGAGCGTAAATAATATTTAAAGTTCGGATTAATTAACATTACAGCGAGGTGCTAGGTGTAAACTTAATTACATGCGGAGCAGTGAAAGGGTCTTGCTACTTTCCTCAACAAATTAGGTGTCTAAAAAGTTGACGCGCTCATTGAG
This sequence comes from Limonius californicus, assembly GCA_014611495.1. NCBI lineage: Eukaryota > Metazoa > Arthropoda > Insecta > Coleoptera > Elateridae > Limonius > Limonius californicus. The sequence continues at coordinate 5,677 of JABXWE010002486.1, read as the reverse complement.
TTATAAATTGAATTTTGATTGAAAGAAAATAAATGTAAAACTAATTATTAAGTGTAAACTGGTGCTGACTGGAAACGAGACGCTCGTGGCAGGTCGGAGAAGTCGTAGAAGTGCTTCATTAGCGTGAGATTATCACCCCTACGGATTTAAAATAACCCCAGCCTGTCGAACTTCGAACTTCTAACAGACTAAGCATTCGCTGTAATTTGAATTGTGTTTTTTTGCCCGCCTAATTACCGGTTAGGGTCATCAAAGAGGGCAGGGTGGACATGTCAAGAATTTTAACTAACGATCCAGATGTCGCCTCTGACTAGCTCGTAATTAATGATCGAGATGGTCATCTATTACTAAGCCTATTTCCAGAGGCCTGGATTCATTTGTAAAACTCATCTTTTGGTTTCCTCGAATGAATTCTGGTTAAAGTGTTGTTCACATTAACCGATATTACTCTTTTTACAGACGTTATATTTCATCGTTCGAAAGACCGAACGGTTTTGTCTAGATCGAATGTTCAAAGCTAACAATTACGTTTCTACTGTTGTGGCAGTAGGTTTTGTTCAGATAGAGGAGACTTTTTAAGGCTACGAGGTTTTGTAGGAAAGCGTTGGAATGTCTTTTATTCGCTATGAATTATTAATATAGCTTTTGTTGTGTTTTTGTTCACCGTTAAAATAGCCGCTTTCAAACATCTAAATTTAAATACTTTTGTGGTGATTCAATGTAATTTGAAACAACTCTCCTTTGGGGGTGACTAAATCAATTGCAATGCAAAAGGTTCCTTTGGTTACATCTACGATTGCCTTATACCCAATTCTGATAATATATACATTTCCATGTTATGTCGAAAGTGATTGAGTGAAATCTATCAAAGCTAATTTATACCTTTTGATATGTAAAGGAAAGGGTGAAACTTACGGACTTCTACGAGTAAGTGTTACGGACTTATAATTTTAGGATTTTCGACAGCTGTTCGTGTGTCACTATGGAATTCTAGTTGCAATGATATTATTCTGGAGAAGAGAGAAATATACGCTTTCGTTAACCATGGGTTTTATGATCTTATATAAAATGTTAGGCCGTGAATCAAAAAGTTAGTTGTGATTGGACCGTATAATAGGAACTACTTGTAGGATCAAATATTTATAAATATAAATATTACGAATTCTATGGTTGCTAATACAATGTCGTTCCAAGTAAAGTTCATACACATCTAACTGAATATTAAGTTGTGCTCAGTCCCCGAGTTATATGGTTGGAAGTTGGGTGAAATTATATCTGTGTACTTTAAAATTATTAACTGAGCTGTAAGTTCTTAGTGGAATTGTGTCATCATCATCATGTATTAGCGCTCAAGGTTCCATCTTTGGGCAAACGCCTCCCCTGGTTGTTCATCTTTCGATCGATTAGTTGCCGTTCCCATACAGTGATTGCCTGCTATGTGGTAGTTGCCGTTCCTCCAGTCCGCTCGAGGTCGACCTCGAAGTCTTCGTCCGGTTTTCGGCCTCCACTCAATTGCCTTCCTACTCCACCTGTTGTTTTGCCTTCTTGTCACATGTCCATTCCACTGCCATTTCAACTTTGCTGTAGGTTGTACTACATCTTTGACTTATCCAGCTAAACGCGTTTCTGTTTCGTAATCTCACCCCAAGCATAGATCTTGTGTTAATCCTGAATTTATTCATGTTCGTTTCTGTGAAAGACCAGATTTTAGAAACATAGGTGAGCATCGGTAGAATACAATGTTTAAAAACTCTTGGTTTTCGATGTAGGTATTACCATTTAAATACCTCTTCCAATTTTCCACAAGCCGCTCAAACCAGATCATTGACTTCTTCCAGTTGGGATGTATCTATTGGGGTTAACGTTTTGCCTAGGTGTATATATTATTATGTTTGTAAATATAATGGTTGAGGGACCTACATATGCGCCCCAACATTAAAGCGATAATAATATTACGTTTAAAAAAAATGCTGTTTACTTGCACCCGTAATAAAGATGATCCACCTTTCATAAAAAAGAATTATTATATAAATTATTGAAACGACACAAAGGGCATACTTCAAACATAAAATTAAGAAGAACTCTTCTCTCAGGGTTTATAAGATAACATTTTGGTTACTGTCGTATAATCTTAATATTCCACTGAGCTGAGTAATTGGTCAAAGCTAAGGATACAAGGTAGTAAACATGAACTAATAAAATATGGATGCAACAAAGGAATGAATTAAGTGTTATCAAATTATCCAAAGCTTATAAAACGTTAAACAACTTTAATAATGAAATTACAAAATCACATGATAACCTGTGATAACCCTCTTACATTCCATGTTCCAATTTGCATTCTCCTTTTTCGTTGCTTTGGTCGATTTTCTTTGAATCCATCCAATTTTGTCCGAGGCTTGGTTTTGGCCTTTTTTTTGCAATAATCTCTTTTTACGGGTGACGGGTAACAGACCCGTAGCCCCAACCTTCTTCTTTTATCTGGGCTTGGGACCGGCAACGACCACTACTGGGCTACTCAATTCACCCAGCAGTTGTCGGTGGCAGAGTCTTAGTACTGCATTGTAAATTAAGGTATCAATTATTGACATTTATTTGTTGACTGTAATACTTTGGCTTTAATCACGTCAAATCTAGGTGGTTTTTTAGGGTTGGTTTTAGTCATGATGAAATATTTCACATCCTTCAGCTTGAAGCTTTTAATGGGGAAATCCATTTAATAGGGTGTTTCTAAAAACTTTAGAACTTCACTTTCATCTTCTGCATTTTCACCCTTTTGGTGGAGATTAAATACATTGGAAATGTGGTGTGCGAATGCGTCGGTTGTTTCTTTATCATATCTATACCACTTGCAATTCATGCCTTTTATGGGAGGTTATTTTATTTATAAAAGAGTTTCTGATAAACGCAACAGATAGTTCCAACTGTTCAATAAATTTTCCAAAATTACGCTTCATATGCTATTCTATTCATTTAATCCTTTTTCTTGATTCGGTGCATATACTACATATACATTCAAGTATTTCGTTAACCTCCTCTTATAGCACACCTTTGTTTTTTTGCGATTAATTTTAAAATAATAATAAGAGAAAATTGGTAAATAAATTTGATGGAAGACATTACGCCGAATGACGACTCAATTAAATGCCAAAACCGTTTTTTTTAAATAATGTGTACTTCGGTAAATTCACGTTGTGACAATGTCACATTTCAATTGCGTACGATTTTAACATTACGGAATTTTAATTACCCAGAACTGTAATATAAGATTAATTAATTATAATTGCATTGATAAAGATATCGATTATTAATAAGAAATGATTTAATAGTACTGAATTTTTATTAAATGTAATAACTTCTTCGGCGTGTGACAATTCATAAAATTCTATAACAATTGTTTTTCTAAATCAATCTTCCTACAATATTCTGCGTCCAATGCTATGCCTGCTTGTAATGCTGGGTTCTATATTTGGTTTCCTCTGTGGGATTTCCTTTCCAGTTTGGGTTACTTTTACCTTTACATTTACCTGGGAAGTTTATGACCGTAGAAGGTGCTGAACAGTTCACGGTGTCAGGCATATGGGTCAATGATGTTGTAGAAATGTAAAATTGGAATCTGTCGTTTTCATCACCGCTGTATAAAAAGGATCCCTTAAAAGATCTAAAAATTTCCATACCACACTTCCGGAATAATTGAAAGATAAGAAACTGTTCTACAAATTGGTTACAATAGAGATTCGTTCAGAGCGTTTAAGAATTTTAAAACCCATACGTGCTTCTTGAAGTATCAATTCCATTAATCTTAGATGTCATACGAACATTATTATTGATTTTATCCAACACACACGTATAAAAGCGATATAACTATGGTGATTTCGAACAAGTAATGTGGTTTATAACCCACTAGTTGATTATAATTCTAACTCACTAGTGAGTTACAAGTCTAACTCACTATTATTTATTGAAGGCGCATTTCAAGGTCAAACACTAATATTAATATTAATAGTTAACGCTAAACAATTATTTGATTCATCTCTCGACATATTTACAACGGTGGACGGCTTATTCGAATCGGAAGTAGTACCAACAAACGTAGACTCACTTCCAGGTTGCACAGATGGCACACATTCGGATGGTTCGATGTTTGGTCCTGTTGAAGTGGAGCTGCTATCTTGAATTTTCTTCGCGAGGTCAATTTTAGAGGAAACGGATTCTTCTATATAGCGTTCTGCAATTGAAGTCGACTTCCAGCCTCCTAGTTGTTTGACTTTTATATTGTCGCCGCCTGCATTAGTCAAAAGTGTGGCAGAAGAGCGTCTCATACAGTGCTCGGTGTAGGACTCTAGTTCTGGCAATTGCAAGAATTTTGCAATCGAACGAGGTATTTGTGACAGTTTATTTATTCCAACGGGCTGATAGTTGACGAAAAATCTTCGATGTGGTGTATTCTTTGGCCTCAGAGATAAGTATTTTTTTATTAAATCTAGGCCATTCACGGGATATCCTTCTTCAATGATGGTGAAGCTTCGAGAAGTGTAAGTTTTTGTATCCGGGATAGAAACAAGAAAGTACGCCCCTCTGTCGTGTACATTATCAATGGTTAATTTGACGAGCTCGTCACTACGACAAGCTCCAGAAATTCCAATAATTAATGCCACCTGCAAACAATAATAAAAATTAGTTATACTGATGTTAAACCATGAAACATTATACCTTCGCCAGCAAATATTCCTTGATAGGTGCGTTTTTCAAAAAAATTTCCATGTGCTCCCTCTCCAAAATTTTAGATTTCTTGGGTTTATAACCTTTTGATACACTTTTCAAGAATGCAGTAAGTTGGGTATACTTTGATATATCGATCCTTTTATATTGCTTTAGTGTAGATTTAAGCATCGAATACTTGGTCCACATTGAAGAAGGAGCGACTCTTTGGGAAACATTAAGGAAGTACGCTAGAAAAACGTCTTCTTCCAACACATTGTCGACTTTTTTCTCACTACACCAGGCACTGAATTCATTAAATTCTTTGTCGTACGCACTTTTTGATTTCTGAGGAATAATCTTCGAAGACGCTTTAGCAGCTTCTTCCCGAATTTTTTCCATTACAAATTGAAAAGCACAGACTGTTTAATTCGTGACTTCAAAAATTTGTGAAAAAAGTAAATAAATTTACATTAGCAACAAACAAAAAAGCTTAGCAACCATTGCCTTATCATAGGATTCCATTTCCAGCTTTAGCAGAAAGTGTCAAAACAATTTAATTAAACTGTCAAATTTTCAAATCCTTATTTTGCGAATAGAATTTGTGTGTTGGATAAAATACTATATTACACACGTGTCTTACTTGCATATAAGTCACTCAAGAAATTATTCCACTCGGCTATCGCCTCGTGGCCTAATATTTTCTTGCGTGACTTATATGCCAAGTAAGACACTTGTATAATAAATAACTATTAACTCTTCCTAGGATTTTCAGTGATAATACATCTACGCTATAAGGCAAACAACAAGAATATAAATACAGTTACAGGCAGACTAATTTTAGGATTCTAATACATACGTATATTAGTGAGAAAATCTTGAAAGCTTTAGTCTGACTACTCTTAACACAAATATTAGCTGCTTATCATTATCATTGACAGCCTTTTCGTCCCACTGCTGGGCACCGGCCTCTTCT